>APFE031152135.1:0-11145 GCA_000404065.3 Pinus taeda
TTCATGTGTGTGCCTTATGTGTGATGATCTATTCTATGTTACTGCATCTGTTAACTGATAATATGGTTGATAATGTTCTAATGCACTCATTGAAAATCAATTAACTTAATCATAAGAAGTTGTGGAAGTAGCATATATGAATCAGAGTTTGGAAATGAAAAAGTTTTATTAATGTGATAATACTGATTCACCCCCCCTCTCAGTATTATTTCCAACAATAATATGGAATTCTTGTTGGATTTTCAAATTTTTCTTTCCATAACACATTATCAACCTTTGCTTTTGTGCCCCTTTTAAATTTCCTATAGGAAAGGATTGCCTTCCGATTGCTCACAAGCGGGTCCACATATCTGTCAATGATCTCCTCAAGATCTTCAAAAGTGTCTTCCCCAATTGATAGTGTTTTCCCAAGAGGAATGTAAGTGTCTTCCCAAATGATAGTGTTTTCTTTTCTAGCTTAAAAAAATGTACCCACATATTTGTTGATTTGGTTGTTTTGTATTTAACTTTGGCATAACCATCTTCGTTTTTTTGAATGAAAAAACAACGAAACCTTCATTTGTTTTTAAAATCTCTTTCAATATTTTTAATTTCATTTTATTTTTAAATTGACTACACAAATCCATTATATATGTATGTATGTATGTATGTATATGCATAGAGAGAGAGAGAGATACTACATTACAATAAACTAAATTGACTACACAAATCCATTACATAGAGAGAGAGAGAGAGAGAGAGAGAGAGAGAGAGAGAAAGTACATTACAAAAAACAAAATATCAATTTAGCAAAAGAAAACAAGTAATATTAAAACCCTCAAACCTTAAACCAATATTTGAACGTGTAATTTAAAAAATATGTTATTTTTAACTTTAGAATTTCTCAACATGATATGAATGTGTGAGATATCTAATGAAACTCTAAAATTTATTTCAAATATTTCTATTTGATATTCACATGTCTTTCATATAAAATTCTTATTCATCTAATATTTGATTTTTCCCTTAGGAGATTTCTAAATTCAACTATATTATTGTTATGAAATTATGATTCACTTAAAATTTATGTTAAAATATGAAATGATTTTCTTGCATTTAATTTCAATTTCTTGACTCATTATTAATGGTTTTTATATTACTTTTTAAACTAATTATAGAATATCTTAATGTTGTGTTTTTTTGTAAATTAATATTTTATATTACTAAAAAATGTTTATATATACATGGTTGTAGCATATATCCAACATAGGATTTCTTTGTGTATATATTAGGATACCGAGGTCCCAAAGACTAGAACTTTCCTAAATAAAATTTTCTCTGAAAATAGGCCACATATAGACTACAAAATGCCTTATTATTGGGCTATCCAAGCCATACATGACAACAAACTAAAATGTGACAAGAAAGAGAATCATTTAGACTCAGAAAATGAAATGGTAATTAGGTCTTGGACACTCGATCCTAGAGGTGAAACAATGTTAGAGTCGCATTATAAGTGTCCCTCCACATGGGCAAGCCTTTCATCTAACTTATCTAGGGTGAAGTGTTTGTTCCTCAACATTGTTTTAATGTATTCCAAGGAGGTAAAGACATTATACCTCTCAAACTATTTGTCCTTAAAAACCAACATCAACAAAGTTTTCATCTTCCAATGCAATTTTCCACTAAGTTCAAATACTTCTTCTCTCATCCCCTAGTGTGACCAAGGTCTAAATCTGGGTAGATACCTCATTCATAATTTTAGAATATGAGTGCATTGCCTCTCCACCCCATCTTGGGTTTCCAGCTAGCAAATTTGTCTTCTTGTTTCGGGTGGCACAACATTGAAATACGTAGTATGATCATCTTGGATAAAAAGCATTGCTCTACACAGGCCTTTTCGGATGTTTCCCCCACTTTGCCTACAATAGATGTGTTGCCTGGGAATCATGAAGGAAAAAAGGGGTCACACCTATAGCAATTGTTATAACTTACATGACCTGTAAAGAAATAGGAGAATATACTAACCACAACTTCCTTAGGAGCTTTGGCACCACCATAGAAATTCATCACCTAGACTCATCAAACATACCAAGTTGCTTGAAGGATCACCATCTCAACCCCCATTGAAGTGGATACCCCAACATTATAACCCACATACCCCAATACAATTAGCCAAAAACAAAGCAACGAGTTTCCTAGAGGGAACACTTTACAATAAACTCTCTAAATTAGGATATACTAAGAGTGTGAAGAGATACTTAACCAGACTCAATTTTTTCCCCATGAACCCCTAGATCATTAAAGAAGTCAAGCATAAACATTCCATACCAAAATTTCTCAACACATACATCAAAGAAAACAAGTTGAGACAGCTAGAGAACAAACACAAATGTTGCTGACAACCCTCCCAATCTACAGACAAGATTCCACTGCCCAATGACCCATGAAGTGTTGGGAACATTCTCTATCAATTTATCATTACTGGATTCTACGTGTGGAATATTGTTGTCTTGAAAAGTAGGTTTATCAATAATATAAGGAATTTGTGGTGGTGCAAGAGAAACATTTTTTTATTGTGCTTGTGAAGACTTCTATGGAGGGAATCATAGAGAATAATGTTGGAAGGATGGTGCTAGCCTCTATCTAGTGCTACCCTCTGTCAGGACTTGATTTTCATCAACTGCTTGCTCTGGGTCAACCAATTCTGTACCCACTCCCATTGAACTTGTAAACAATCAGTTGTTCCCATTTATTGTGGACTCATTTCCTACCACATCTTGTCTAGCGTCTTTTGATGTTGAACTTGCCTAAGGTTGTTTTCCTTTTGAACCCGCACGTACAAAAATCACATCAATAATATCACCACTGCAATATAATTAGAACAAATGTAATTGAAAGAAGGTATGTTTTCATTAAATAGGAACAAAATTAATTTAAAAATGTATGTTTGCATTCAACATGAACAAATGTAATTGAAAAAGGTATTTTTGCATTCAATAGTAACAAACTTCAATGCCATACCTCCTAAATCCCCCAAAGTATGGTTGAAAGATGGGGAGCTTACAGTAACAACAGGAGATGAACAATATTGTACAAATGAAAGAGGAGACACTGCAGGAGATGATCCTAACTTCATCTCTTATGTGTGCTCACATTTCACTTTAGATATTGAGCTTATTAATTGACTTGAGACCATTGTTGCTCAGGAAAAAATCAAAATGCAATGACTGTAACAAACCTAAGCTATCATCAAACATTTTAGAGAAATTCACAGTACTCCCTAGCCATTCTTGCGAGTCGAAGAGATTGAATTCAGATTTGAGAAGATCCAGAATATTACCAAAACAAAATAATGTATAATTTATTAATCCAAAAAATTAATTCCCATTAAAAAATTAATAATTACGATAACAGAAATGTTGGTGACCCTACGATCCCTCGGGCTACGTCAACACCAACAACCAACGATCGTAATTTTCCTTTTCCTCTGAGCTTCATCTCCACTTGTTTTATTTTCACACTTGGCTTCGACATTCGTGGGGGGAACGTGTCCTCTTCTAATTTAACCAAATTTTACCTATTCCATTTTTAGTTTGCTTCCCACCCAAATTCAACTTTGGTTGAACCAGGCAATACATGTCAACTTCAGGGGACAACATGACCATCGATTAGATCAGAAGACGATGAAGTTCAAACCAAAAAACCTTCCGAACCTAAATATCGAACCTTCAAATTTTTACCACCTGCATTTAACTTTCATTCTACAGAGCTTCAGGGCAACACATCCAAGGTATTGAATTGCCACCATTGAATTTTCCGATTGGCCTTGTATAATAAATATCAAGACACTTTTATTTAACAGGTGTTTATATTCTCCCCCCCAACAGAGTATTGAGGCATAAAATGTGAGATCAGTTGTAAAATGTGGGTCTAGTTTTGTTGGAATTACACTTGTGTTTGTTTTAAAAGTAAATCTAACAGAAGCTAGATTTCTTTCACCCTACCATGTTGTTACGTGCTTGCGTTTTTTTCTATAGGAAAATCTAGCATGGGTTAGATTTCCTTCACCTTGCAATGGTGTTATCAGCAACGTGTTTATGTTTGTGCAAAAAATAAATCTAGCATATGATTGATTTATGTTGTGATGTATTGTCGTTATGTGACTATGTTTGTGCTAGAATAAAATCTAGCACTTGTTAAATTTTTTCACCTTGTGATTTTCTTATTGACAATGCTTATGTTTGTGCTAAAAGGAAACCTATCATGTGCTATATTTCTTCCAAATTGTGATGTTTTTATTGGCAATTTGGTTGTTTGCGCCAAAAAAAATCTAGTGCTTGCTACATTTTATTCTATCACAACCACAAACACATTGCCAACAATAACATTACAAGGTGAAGGAAATGTAATGCATGGTAATGTGTTAGATTTCTTTGAAATTTAAATGTGCTTGTGTTTGTGATGGAAGAAAATTTAATACAAGCTAGATTTCTTATACTCTACAATGTTGTTGTTGGAAACATGCTTGTATTTGTGGTAGACATAAATCTATCACTTGCTAGATTTCTCACTCTACAATGTTTCTATGTGCTTGAGTTTGCACTAAAAGGAAATCTAACACATGTTAGGTTTTCTTTTACATTGCAATGTCGTTATTGCTAACATGTTTTTGTTTGGGCTAAAAGGAAATCTAGCTTGTGGTAGATTTTTTTTGTCGTGTAATATTGTCAATGGAAATATTTATATGTTTGTGTTAGAAGTAAATATAACGTAGACTAAATTTTTCTCACCCTACATTGTTGTTATGTGATTATGTTTGCATTAGAAGGAAATATAGTATGCATTATACTTCTTTCACCTTGTAATGTTGTTATTTGCAATGTGCCCATGTTTTTGATAGGAGGAAATCTAGCATGTGTTAGATTTGTTTTGTCTAGTAATGTCGTTGTTGGCAATATGTTTGTGGATTTCACTAGAACGAAATCTAGTATGTGTTATATTTTTTTCATAATGTGATATTATTTTTGAAAATATAGTTATTTGTGCGAGAAGGAAATCAAATGCCTTGCATTGTTTTTATTTTGCAATGTGCTTCTGTCTATGCTAGAAGGAAATTTAGAATGCACTATACTTCTTTTTTTCTTGTTGCGTTGTTGTGATAGTATGCTTGTGTTTGTGATAGAAGTAAATCTAGCACATACTAGATTTCTGATACGTTGCAATGCTGTTTTGTGCTTGTGTTTGTGATAGAATTAAATATAGCATGCATTAGATTTCTTTCACCTTACAATGTTATTATTCGCAACGTGTTTTTGTTTGTGCTAGAAGAAAATGTTGTGGGTGTTAGATTCCTTTTGCCTTACAATGATGTTATTGGTAATATGCCCTTGTTTGTGCTAGAATTAAATCCAACATGTATTAGGTTTCTTTAGCCATACAATAATGCTATTTACATATGTTTGTACTATAAGGAAATATAGCATGTGCTAAATTTTCTTTTACCTTGCTGTAATGTTCTTTTTGACAACATATTTGTGTTTGTGCTAGAATCAAATCTATCACATGTTAGATTTTTTTCACCTACCAATGTTGATATGCGTTTTTTTTTTTGTCAGAAGGAAATGTGGCATGCTTAAATTTCTTTCCCCTTCCAATGTTGTTATTGGAAATGTGCTTGTGTCTATAGTAGAAATAAATCTAGCATGTGCTGCATTTAATTTTCTTTGCAATATTGTTGTTGGAAACATGTTTGTATTTTTGGTAAAAGTAATTCTAGCACATGTTAGATTTATTTTACCCTACAATTTTGTTACGTGTTTGTTTTTATGCTAAAATTAAATTTAACGTACGATATATTTATTTCACCTTGCAATGTTTTTATTGACAATGTGTTTGTGTTTGTGATAGAGGGTAATATAGATTTTCTTTTTTCACAATGCAATGTTATTGTTGGCATAATGCTTATGTTTGTACAATATCCCATTCTTAGACCACATATTCCATATGAAGGGCCTTCTAATCATTTGAGGGTTTAACATTTTTTATATTGTAACAACAGTCTATGTAGGGATGGACTAAAACCTCATTGTCTCTAAAAGGCAAGGTCAAATGTCATAAGCATGGAGATGTCCCAACAAATATTATTATTGCAATGTTTTTATTGGCAATGTGTTTATGTTTGTGCTAGAAGGAAATTTAGCATGCACTAGATTTACTTTACAATGCAATGTTGTTGTTGGCAATCTTCTTGTATGTGATAGAATAGACTCTAGCATGAATTACATTTCGTTACCTTGCAATATTTTTAATGACAATGTGTTTGTGTTTGTGCTAGAAGAAAATCTAGCTTATGCTAGATTTCTTTTGGTTTGCAATGTTTTTCTTGGAAATATGCATGAGTTCATGCTAAAAATAATTCTAAGATGTGTTAGATTTCTTTCACCATACAATGTTTTTATTGGCAATATCCATGTGTTTGTGATAGAAAGATATCTAGGATGCAAATATCTATTTTGATTTGCAAGATTCTTGTTAGCAATATGTGTGTGTTCCTGTTAAAAGTAATTCTATCATATTCTATATTTCCTTCACCTTGCAAAGTTTCTATGTGTTTGTCTTTGTGCTAGACGAAGATCTAGAAGAAAACCTAATGATCACCATAGTTAATGTTCTTTCATTGTGTTTTGCTTTTATGGTTTCTAAAGCAAACTAAGAATATACATGACTATAAGAGATAAAATTTGTGTATATATGATGTTGTTATAGTTTCTACAGTTGTTTTTATTTATTCACAATGTAATGTCTTTTGGAAATGTGCTTATGCTCGTGCTAGAAGGAAACCTAGTAGATGTTTACTTTCCTATATTCACAATTAAAAGAACATAATAAATTATTTGGGGCTGTCCTTTTTCTAACCATGATTAGCTATTATTGTGATTTATAAACTTGTTATTGTTCTTGTTCATTTTTTTACACATATAATGATACGAGTAGTTATAGTATTTATAAATTCATATTTTCTTCAATAATTTGAAACTGTGACAATAGTTTTTTACTTTATTTTCAGAAAACCATGGACTATGAAGCTAGTGATAATTCAAAGGAAGAATCCAAGGAAAAAGGAAGTTCAAGAAACACGACACCAAATTTTTAAATGGTATGACAATTTTAAAATTAGTTTATACTTTGTTACAATCATTAGACATTATGTTAATAAATGGTTGTTGATTAATAAAACCCATGGAAATAGCCTTAGGAGTGGGGTTTTAATGAGGACAACCCATACTAACATGGGTATTTGTTTTTTCCAAGCAATTTTAGCCAGGTGATAACTTTGTTGTCATATAGTAAACTTGCATAACATATGTACTCATTTATTATTGTGCATGTAAATGGAAATCATGTATTATAAGGTTGTTTAATAATATTTGGTATTCATGTCTTCCATATTTTTTTCTAGAAACTGTGGAATTTGGTGTGCGTGAAATTCGAAGTAAAGTAGTGAAGAGAAAACAAAAAACAAGTGATATACAAATGACACCTCCGTCAACTGGTATGGTGCTTTTATATTTTATGTACTCTTTTAGAAATGGTTGGATTAGGTGGTTTATTTTCCTAGCAATTTTACCTAGGTGATAACTTTTGGTGTCATATAATAAACTTGCATATTACACGTACTCATTTATTATTGTGAATGTAAACAGAAATCGTGTATTATAGGGTTGTTTAAGAATATTTGGTATTTCATGTATTCCATAATATTTTTTTCTAGAAATTGTGGAATTTGGTGTGCCTGAAATTCGAAGTAAAGTAGTGAAGATAAAACAAAAAACAAGTGATATACAAACGATGCCTCTTTCAACTAGTACGGTGGTTTTATATTTTATGTATACTCTCTTACAAATGGTTAGATTAGGTGGTTTTTCAATATTTAAAATAACATTATGTGACAATATTTGAAATTATAATTTCATTTTGATTCATGCAAATATTTTGTTGTTGTTATTTGCAGAATTGGTTGGCCCAAAAGAAAATGAAATGTTACAACCATCACTTAAGAAAAAGAACATTTATTCAAATCAAATGACAGTGTCAATAACACCTTCTACTTCTACTTTTGAAGTGATTAAAAAATACAATACATCTAATAAATATGAGTTTGCCCAAGATTGGTACATCCAAATAGAAGCTCCCATGAATATGTTTCTTGATATGTATCTATTTAGATCCATAGATGGAAAATAATGAGATATATTAGGAACAATTATTAATTGATATGCTTACAATGAAAATGGCATTGACTTTCAAGTGGATGTGATTAAAGAAAATTAGGTAAAATTAATTTCTTGTCAAGTGGAGTATACAAATTTTAGACCAAATTTGATTGAAGCTTCAAGTACTGATTCAAAAAATACGATGAAGAATTCAATGTTCAAGTTGGATAACTATGAGAGCTTCACTAAATTTGGACTAAATAGTTGTGCAGATCTTTTAAAACGTATCACCACCATTCTAAGATAACACTATATAAGAAGTAAAAAAACATCATTTTTACTTCTTCCTTTACAACAAAAAGGTAAACTTCTTGATAAAATACCAGATGATAAACTTGATTCTCAATTTCTTGCTTTGAGAAGAGTATATTTATCTGATTTGGAGGAGAACATAACATAAAGTGATTTCAAGCCTACTACAGAATTTCAAAAAACTAGGAAAGTTGAATCTGAGACAACAAAGCTTGCAAATCAATGTGATGAGATTCATGAAGCCTTGAAGAATTGCTATCTATTTTCAAAATCCTTTAGTAGAAAAGTGGTTGTTGAAAGATGTACGGAAGCCCCCAAAGTGTTTAAATTAAGATCACGAGATGATTTAAATGTTCAAGTATTAGAGAAATCGTTCTTAGAGAAATTTCAAACCTCATTGTCCGACGCTTTTCTAATTCCATTTGACATAAATGATTATGATCCATTGGTCAAATCTATCAAAATTATAGATGAGACAGATCTAAATTCTAAGAATATCAATTTTTGGATAGTTGATGGTCAACACACGATTCAAGTAGCGAAAGAAAATTTAACAAATCCTAAATATAATGTATCTACAGAGGCGAAACAAAAATATAAAAAACGTAATGCTCGATTCTTGCATTCATCAATTGATCCCACTGAGTTGATCCACATTTGTTGTCAATTAAATTATGCAAATAAGGTATTCTACAAAACTCCATTTATTGATTGTGTGCGCTCGACAAGACATTTCTTAATTTCCAATGACAAATTAAAGAAAAGGAGGATTGGATGTTCTAAGACAGCTAAAGACAAGGTATGTAATTTTAATTATTTTTACATTTAACATTTTATTATTGTATCTCTTTTTATTGTAGATAAATGACTAAAGCTCATAATATGAGTCATATTTTCTCATATTTATAATGAATTCTCATTAGTTTATAACACCCTTATTTAGTTTCATTTTTACATTGAAATTATTAGTTTATATTTATTATTTTATCAGGTTGATGATGAAATGTTGTGCTCTTTCTTTGACTATCCAATTACAATTTTTTCTAATTAAAAATTTCTCTTATATCTTGATGAACCTATTTGGGATAAATGGGACACTTCTTTTAACTATTACCAACTAGGCACATTAAAGTGTTCTCCAAGCCAACATGATTTTCAAAACTACAAGAGAAATAGTCTACACAGTTTGACAACAGCTACTCTTCCGCCCCTTCAGGGATTAACCATGGAAGAAATTGTTTCAATAGCAAATAAGCTATTGGATGGAACCATTTGGTTTTCTATTCCACTTAATCATCCAACAAGTTCCATAAAATTAAAAGATTATTGTTCCAAATTTAAAACCAATAGAAGAATATTGGATGCAATGGTTACATATTGCCAAAGTCATGATCAAAACATGAATGAGAAGACTCTTACCACATTCAACATTCTTGAGCATTATGAAATTAATGATATCATATTTTCCAATTTTTTGCAACACGGTGGAGGGGTCTACTTATGTCAAAGGAACACATAATACAAAGACAGAGTCCCTTTCTCAGCAAGCATGTGGAGTCCTTGATAGAATTATAAATGGATCAACAAGTGTTCAACATGTTGACAACAATTTTGAATTTGGTTGTAATTTTAGGGGCCCTTCTCTTTTGTCAACACTTTTGCACCCTTCGCCATGTCGGTTGCAACCAGTTTTACATACTAACCTTGTTGTTCTGGATACACTGGCTTTGAAAAAAGAACAATTCCACAAGGGATACTATATTGAATTTTTTCGATTTCTTATCGAAAAATGAGTTGAATGAATTTACTACAGTTCTCTTAGTAGAACTTTTGTTTTATAATGATGTATGCCAATCTTTGGAATTTTCCATAAAGAACTCCAAGTTCAACTATAAAATGATTAGTGGCATTTATGAATAGAAGTCGCAAAACAATTATAGTTATGATATAGTTCTTATTATACATTTCTATACTTTAGAATTAAAATTTTTGGAGGCTATAAAATACTCTCACACATTTGAAGACACATTTGATGAAAATGAGAGAGATTATGATTTATGGATGGATTTATTGGAAAACATCAACAATGTAGTGATGCAAAAGTGGTTATTTCTCTTTATGCGGGGACAAATTTAATCAAGGCTTGTTATACATATGGAATAAGAATTTCATGTGTTGTGTAAACATAAACATAGTCACAAAGGACAATCATATTAACTAATTACAAATCTTTTCAACTATCAAATCCAGGATCCATTGACTTCTTGGAAAATTCAAGTAATACAATTCCTTTGTTGTTTCTCTTATAATACTTTGGATACTATTTTGTTCATATTTCTTAATTTTCAAAGTGTTTACTAAAATGACTAATGATGGAGATTCTAAAATAAATAATGATGAAAGTGGGAAGAAAAATGATAATCAATATAGTGCTTATGATGTTTAAAAAAGTATACAGATGGAAACAGGAGGAGAAGGAGGAGGAGAAGAAGTTATCATACCAGGTACATGATTTGTTTGGTGTTTTCTCTTGATAATTTTTCAATTTATTTAATTTCCATATTCATAACATTTTTGGATAACTATTATAGGGAATTACGAGATGAATGAAATTAATCAAGACAATGACCATGGAATG
>APFE031152138.1:0-16233 GCA_000404065.3 Pinus taeda
TGTGAAGATCTTAGGTTTAAACCTTGTTGGGAGGGGTTATGGGAGCCAATTGTGGGGATTACACTATCCCAAGGGATGTCCAGGTTAGATTGAGTCTCAGAAAATCTTGATGACAACATCCAACTCTTTTGAAGATCATTCTTCCATCCAACATCGAAACTAACACCTATTTAAGAAAAATCTGATAGTAAAAGAGGAAAAAATATTATGATTTGTATCAATTTTGATTTGTAAAAAGGGGATACTCAGAGGATTCTATGCAAATGAAAAAACTAATTAGTTGAATCCATATGAATTTTGTGTATTCTATTTAGAGTAGCATTTTGAGTTGGTTTTGTCACATGCTAATTGAGTTGCACAAGGGACATACGAAAAGTTAAGTTGGGGATTATGATGAGACTACTAATTACCATCTTTTAATCATCCATCTTACCATTATTATATTCTTTCTAAACATACAATTTTATCATTACCTTTCCAACATTAACCAATTCTTCCCAATTCCAAACTATTATGAATCCATGAATCTTTGGTTGAAATTTTATGCTAAATATATGACTTTTAGTAAGAAAAAGGTTGAGCATGCATGATCAATATGTTTGGAATTTGTTGAGCCTCAGTATTGCAACAAGAGTGTTGTAACTCCCAAGGCCACCAACTTTAATTATCAAACTAGGGTTCGTACAAACTTAAGAGGTGGCAGTGATATACGCACATTCGGCTAAGTTCTACTCTGGTTAATTTAAAGCAATGGACTATGCCAAGGAATATAAAGACCACTTTATCAACAGAGTCTAGATTTGCAAGAAAAAGATATTGCATGAAGAGAAAGTTCTAATCTACTTGCAGAAATGGAAATGTAAATCCTACTCTTCCTTGCAGAAATGCAAATGTTGACCTACTTGCTCAAATGTAGATCCTAACCTACTTGCTTTAATGTAAAGGCTACACTACTTGCAGGAATGTAAACATTAATCTATTTACAAAATGTAAAGGTTGCATTTAAAGGAAACCTAGTCTATGCATAGGAAATAACAATGCTTGAAATAGAAATCCTAGCTTAACAAGCATAAAACAAATAAAGCAAACCTAATCTACCTTGCATAGGGAAAGAGAATGTAATCAAACTTTAATCACTGCATTCCAAAGATATTAGATCTAGTAAAAAAGTTCATTGGGTGCTTGATGAAGTAATCATGAAAATTATCACTATGTTATTCAATTCATGAATGTGTCTATTAACCCCAATTGTTGAAATATATTGCAGTGGCAGAAAGACAAGTCCTAAGTGGTCTTTGGTCTTCCTCAATCATGGTTTCAGATCCTAAGAGACATTATTTAGGGCTAGGAGGCAAAAATGATATTTCAAGAACAATTATGGTCAAGTTTGGTGGGCTTCTACACGGTGCTACATGATTGCTATAGAATGTTATAGGATTGCCTTGTTTTGCTGCAGGATTGAATTTGTGAGCATTATGAGGTTGGAAAAGGTGACCTGAAGGTGTTAAAGGGTAATGGAGGGTATATAAAGGTTGTACAAGGCTCTTGTCAATCTTAATACCCTTCAGGGGCCCATCTTGCACAAGTAGCAATGCACATAGTTGTCTTCAACAACACATAAATAAACTCTCAGTGAAGAATGTTTCAAGGGAGTTGTTGACGTAGAAAGAAGGGATATAGTGGTGGGATAAATAGTGTAAATGAAAATTCTAATCCTTAAAATCACAATAGTACATGCACAACACATAAAGTTGCTCAATATTGACAACTATCTAGAGCATGACAATGAGGAAAATTACGGAAATGTTGAAATAACAAAGAAAGGATGAGTTGAATTTTATTTGAAATGTAACTACTGCATTGAAAGACAATCTATATTGGATTATGCACAAGACCTAAATCCACAAGATATTATTCTTTGTCTACTTAAAGAAAATTGCTAAACCAATCACCAACATGTTGAAAGAAAGAGATGCAAAAAGAAGATTAATTTGAGGTCTAACTACTGTAAAGGAAAATAACTATATATTTTTTTCTTACCAACACAATATCCTCAACCACACTTCCCACAAGTGAGGTGGTTAATAGATCTTCACAAGCATTTTTTCATAAACAAATTCTGCTAGAAAGGGAAGGAAATACTACTAGGAAAGACAATGCATGAATAAAATATATAAAGAGATAAAATGGAGCCTCTAGGTTGGGACCTAACCCAAGGGGACTCAACCCTCTAAAGAAAACTTTGATTGAAGATAACAGCAAGCTTCTCCTTAATATAAAATAATGTTCAATTACATGATAAAATGAATGAAAATAACAAGCTCAAGATCCTAGATTTTAGTAGTCTCTATCTGCTCCAAAATTTTGAATCCTATTGATCCCTTGGGCTTCCTTATTTATAAAAAAATGACTAAGGGGAAACTTACTTAGAAAGAGGGCTTCTTCCCTCCAAAATTCATAAAAAGGTGGATCTAGCTCCCTGAGATCCTCAAAATCCTTGACTGCATCAGCTATTACTAGATCTTTAAACTATGGGTGAGAAAATATAGTGAGCAAGTCACGCTGTAGGTGAGTAAATGTAGAGGAAAAGGCTCCTGCATATTTTCCAACTATCGCCAACGTATCTCTACATAGTATTTTCACTCAAATGCACTATTTTCCTACATATTAATCTTATTAGGCCTTAAGATATGACAAACATCCCCTAGTCTTCCTAATAAACACATTATAGTAAAAAATACGTTATTAAATGCAAGGAAAGAGGTAAATTTAGGTTGAAGGAAGGCCAGATGGGCCTTATTATGTACCTATTTATGGGTCTCATCATCACCCCTCTACATAGGTGTTGCTCACCCTTTGAGCAACTCAACCATTTAATTCCATCTCATACATAACCTTGGTAGCCCTCTTGAGGATGGAGCCCTGCATTTCTTTCTATTTCTACCCACTCTTGTTGCTCTTCAATCTGATCAATTCTTTCATGTAGCCCTAGCAACAAAGGAGGGCTGAACTTGAACCCAATCCATTTGACCTTCAGTCTTTGGACTATCCTCTTATATAAAGGTATTTTTTCCAAGGAATTCCTGAATCTCTCTGGGGGGTGGTACTCCATGATCTGTAAGGTATGGGTTAATGAATGCCATATCCTCTGACAATGATCTGAATGGAAAATGACATCCACCCATGGTATTCATCCACCCATTAAATTCACCATGGTATTCATCCACCCATTAAATTCACCATGGTATTCATCCACCCATGGTATTTATCCACCCATGGAATTTACCCATGTTATTGTAAGTGGCACCCACCTATGGTACTCATTCACCCATGGTATTTATCCATGGTATTGTAAGTGGCATCTACCCATGGTATTTATCCACCCATGGAATTTACCCATGGTATTGTAAGTGATATCCACCCATGGTATTCTTTCACCCATGGTATTTACCCACCCATGGAATTTACCTGTGTTATTGTAACAAAAAAAACTATATGTAATAAATCGCATTTTGTAAAAGGATAGATTGTCCACCACAATATAGTCATTACAGTTATTATATGTTTTAATAATAAAAAAATTCTTTGTGGTTTTGTTATTGTGTGTTCTCATCTTTTCTTCTGGTATTTCAATTTTTGATATCTTGGCGGCCTCCCCCCAAGATCCGAATCAGTGGTATCAGATTTAGGTTATGAATCCATAGGAATGAGGGTTTGATGCATATTTCAGTTTCAACGTTTTGTAGAAATATTCAACAAACTTCATGCACATGCTACGACCTCCATAGAGCACTTTCTTGGGCAAAGCGGGAAGATTTTTTATTTTTATTTTTTTGCAGGAATTTTTTGGGTGGTGAATTTTCAAATTAGCTATGAAATGTTTTGTGCAAAATTTACAAAAACAAATAGAATATTTGGATTCCTCACAAAAAAAAACCAAATAAGAAAAAATGGCCACATCAAAGTCCAGATGAGGGAGATATCAATGATTTAAAATCATCTATGTTGCATAATTTTTTCTGGTGGAAATTCATGGACAACGACTATCCTATGATTTTTTGTAGTTTTGGTGCAGAATTTTAGAAAAATGATTGCATATATGAGATCCTCTTGAAATATCAGCCAATTTACAAAAAACAATTAGTAGAATCGAAGTTTGGATGAGGGAAATATAGTTGATTTAAAATCAACTATTTTTTTTAGAACTTTTGTGACAACATGATAGTTGCAGCATGAATTTGAGTTTAAAAAGTGTCCAGATAGGGATTTCAATCACATGGGAAGATGCAGAATGGTCATTCTATTTCCAAAAATAGGCTATAATAAATATTCTGAGTTATATTGACCGAGTTATGCCTATTTTAAATTAGTTTTATATCTAGAGCAACATTCGAAGCGGGTTCCCTTTGGAGACGTGCCCTCCCAACTCGCTTTAGTAGGCACCTACTTCACAATCATCGGTTTCAGCATAGTAACATCTGGCTTGGGTTCTATGGAGATGTTCCCTCCCACCCCATGCTACGTAGGCACTTGCTACTTCATCAATAGTCAACATCACGGTTATGGGTCAACCACAAAATCCTTGTCATCGGAGTCCATTTGCTAGGCCGTACACTGTTAGTATCATAGTTGATCACAAGAATTAAAGGTATCACTATCCTCAGATCTTGTTTTATCATGGTTATGGGTCATCCATAAACCCAAACTTCATCAAAGTCCATTTTCTAGGCCGCACACTGTCAATATCACAGTTGGTCATAAGCATTACATGGTATCTCTATCCTTGGATCTTCATTTGTCACAGTTATGGGTTAACCACACAAAACCCTCCTCTTAAGTGGCTCTTCATATTCAACAAATATTTCTTAAGAAAAAACTTCACACAATGGGGACCATTGCTTCTTAAGGAGGGAGGAATGATCCAAATGGAAAATGGCATCCACCCATGGTATTCATCCACCTATTAAATTTACCCATGGTATTCATCCACCCATGGTATTTATCCACCCATAGAATTTACCCATGGTATTGTAAGTAGCATCCACCCATGGTATTCATTCACCCATGTTATTTATCCATGGTATTTTAAGTGGTATCTACCCATGGTATTCATCCTCCCATGGTATTTATCCACCCATGGAATTAACCCATGGTAGTGATATCCACCGACGATATTCATTCACCCATGGAATTTAGCCACCCATGGAATTTACCTATGATATTGTAACAAAAAAAAAAAACTATAAGTAATAAGTCGCATTTTGTAAAGGTTAGATTGTCCACCACTACAGTTATTATCTGTTTTAATAAAAAAAAAAGATTCTTTGTGGTTTTTTTATTGTGTGTTCTCCTTTTTTATTTTGGCATTTCAATTTTTTAGATCTTGGGGGCCTCTCCCTAAGATCCGTATCAGACAGGTTTGTAAGCCCTTGGTCCCTAGTAGCCTAAACATGTCATGAAAGTGTTGAATGACTTTCTCCTATTTCTCTATGTAAAGTGGTTCCAATCTCGGATCCTTAGATATTATCCTATTTGTCTCCTTAGATATGACCCTTTTTTCTTCTTCAGCCCTTGCCTCCTCATTGGTTGACCAAGAGGATAATTCCATCAACTGCACATCCCCCATCCTAAAATTGGGTCCCAAAAGTTCATTTCAGTTAATATGAGGTTGCACATGTAAAACTATGCCATCTTAGCTTAGTCTTCCATACTAGCCTTGTGACAAAATTCAATAAACTACTTGTAGTGTTGGAAGGGAAATGAACCATATTGTGCTAGAGTTTTGATTTGAAACTGAAGCCACTACTCTTTGAGGAACATGGAATATGTTTTTGAGGGATGTCTACATTGGGTGGCTTCAGTGGCCAAGCTTGCCATGGTGGCAAGTTGTCCTTTTTTCTCCTGTAGCTACTCTTGTAATTTTTGGTTTTCCATTTGCAATTTTTCCCTCGTGGTTGACTTCTTTAGCCTCAAATTGACCATAGGCTTTACCCATCTTCTTCATTTTCTCTCCCATGAGTCCCACATCCTCAACTCCTTTGGATTTAACAATTTTCATCCATTAGTGGGTTAACCTTCTTTCTCTATCTAGCTCAAGTAGGAGGGGAACCGCAAATTGGTATGATTTGTCCTTGTTCATAAAATTTATAGTAGGAACCAAGATTTGGTTGAGGTTCAGGCTCATGTATATTTTGTGGTCCTTCTCCTCCTTCCTGAGGTGTTGTTGTACTTTCCTGTAACATTATTTTCCTATTATGTAATAGTTTTTCTTCTTCCTGTAGCACTACCCTACTTTTTGGTAGTAGGGCAGATTCTTCTTGTAGTAGTCTCATTTTAGCTCCCCTACTATTTGTCCTTCTTAGTGATGTTTGGGTCTACTTTCCTTAAGTTCTGAGGGAGGTCACCTCTTCTCTTTTGATTTTGATCTTTCTCTAGCTCTCCCTCTTGGTGGCTTGTTGATGTAGGAAAACCCTGTTTTTACCCATAGTATGCATATTGAAATGCATAAACCATTTTTCCCCAGGAATTAATATGACCTACCAAGCCAAATATTCATTTGCATAATGGTTAAGGCCCCTTTTATTAATTCTCGGTGGAATGATTTATCAACCTCTGCAGAAACAATTCCATATACTAACCACAGTTCATGCCCTTCATCAATCCTTTCAATTGGAACTTTATTCACCTTGCTTCATTATACTTTCGTTAATCTCTAATGTCCCCTCATAAACCTTCAAAAATCTTTTATTCCTTAGCACTGCATATATGTAACCAATCCCCACTCTTACTTTAGTTATAACTGGACTAAACCCATAAAAAACTCCTATCTCCACTTTATTCTATTATAAACCTTTTATAATAGAATTCACATAAACCATGTGTAAACATACCTTTTCATGTTCCTTCAATACTTAGCACATTTCTCGAGGCTTCCTTTATCACAATCACAATCGCAATTCTCTGTAGGTCATACTAACACATGACTTCCTCCATCAAATCCGATATGCGATAACACATCGGGTTCCAAAATATACCTTCTTGAGTCTACTCTATATCACATATTGCAAATCCTCTCACCCGATCAATACTTCTCATCGCAATGTCGCATATCGCAAGGGTTAAGGGTCATGGCACATCTACTATGGAATAATTGTGATGCGATCAAATCTTCGATCGCATCGGAAATCACAATCACCCATTGCATTTCGCATGTTGCAAGACTTGTGGCCCAAGGTTAAGTCCTCCCTTTGGAATATTGCAATGCGAGAATTAACGGTAGTCCTCCACCATTGATCTGAGCGCCCGATCCAACAGTTAACAATAAGATCACATTTCACAATCGCAACTTGCTTGTGGCCAGGGTTTACCCACTGCTATAATATGTTGCGATGCGACACAACTTCCTCCCTTCGCTGTGACTTAATATTGGCCATTGATCTTCCAAATTCGACGGCTCCTGTACAATAACACTTCATTTCTTCGTTCATCTCTTTATTTGGGTTATACACCATTCTTCAATGGTTCACTCTGGTTTCTATTATTTCAATGATTCTCATCCTTCCACTATTCCGCTGCGTGATTCCTCCTGAGCTTAACTCTATGTGTTTCGTTGATCAAGATTACTCCAAACCATTACTTGGGTTCTTCGAATGGATTCAACGATCCATTACGTTCCTCTGTATTATTCTTCTCCTCTAGGTATTCACCTAGCCTCTGCCTACACACATATGTTATACAAAATACTCTGATTCATACATAACTTTAACATTTGATATTCAAATCGCACATTTACACACTTTGGAATTAAATCTCTGTATATGTTCATACAACCAATAATCACATAATAGTACTCTTTGTTCCTCTTTGGCCTAATCTTCTAATTACAGTGGCCTTTGATTTAAAAGCTACCCATAGGCTTACAGTCACACTCTAACTATCTAACCTGCTATCTATATAACCTATCCAACCAACCACTGCCTATGCCTTTTTGGCTTTCATTTATACAAAAGGATTCTAAAACCAATTCCTGGTTTAGATCCATAAACCTCTCAACAAAATCCTAAAATCTCTTCCTTATCCCTAAGGATTCTCTCAAATCCACAAAATCATGAACTAACTCCTAATCTAAGTTTTACAATCAATTCTCAAATCTCTCAGTTCTCTCAACTATCCTAAATCTCTCATATTCTCCTATATTAGAGAATATTTACAAATATGCCTCCCTATATTCAATTAAATCCTATTCTAGCTTCTCTTATTAAAATCACTCAAAACTCTTTATAATTACATTAATTCAATACTTAGGAAACCAACTTCCCTGAAACACAAGACCCCCTATGTCTATTAAAATACAATGATAATGTTGAGCTAAATTCTCCTACATCAGACTCCCCATGAAAGAAAATTTATGACCACCTCGTCATAAGTCTAGATAATTGATTCCTCTTAAATCCCAGACTTTATTTTGTAATTTGTCTTTGTTGTCAATTGTACTATTGCTACTTTTTTCTTCTGTTGTTCTCCAGGTCTCCATACCTTATGCTGTAATGCTCTACTTTCCATGCTTTCATAGTCTACTACTATCTTCCTCTAGCTATCACTCCTTTCCTTTCTTGTTGTTGTCTTCTTCTGAGATACTTTCATCATTAACCTTCTTATCAGCTCAATTTCTCTGTCCAGTATATCCTTTGTCTGTTGATTGTCTTCAACTCTTAATCGCTGAATTTCCATCACTACTACCACTCTTGTATCCTTGCTCTCTTGTTCACTATTGTCTTGCACCTTTTCAGCTGCTGTCATATTGTCTTTTAACAAAATTTTCTTCTTCTGTTTTCTATACCTATGAACTTCTTCTTGTCTTTCATTTATGACAACTTCTTTGTCATCCTTCATCAACAATTTATCCTGAACATTTATCCTCTACTCTTCCAACTTCCTCCTTCGAAAGTCTAACTCCCTATATAATTCAATGGTTTTACTTGGATGAAACTTTGGAAATTTTACACAATCTCCCATTTCTTCATTTTCTATTGACCCATCATCACATGGTCATTCTTCCTCTGCTAAATCTTTCTTAACATCCTTCAGTAGATGTTCTTCCTCTTCTTCTTTCATTGGGCTGTCCACCTATGCCAAATATGTTCTAGTTTCTGCAAAAAAATCTACACTCATAACACAATCATCAAAATAAAAAATATAAGGCCTTTGTACCTCTTCTTCTTCTTCTGGCAACCTTTCAGTATGTTTCTCTGATCTCTCCTTTAACTCCTCTATCAACACGTCAGTATGTTGATTCAAACTCCAAGAACTCTTGAGACTGTCAGCAAGTCTCGCTCCAATACCATCTATTTTAATGATGCCTCTCTGCGCATGTTCACTATAGTGAATTGTTTCTTTTCCAGTCTCCTTGTCATATTCTGCTTCAAAACTTTCATTTTCTGGAAGGTATTCTTTCATGTTTTTGACAGCTTTAAAAGACTACCTATTTTCTTCCAAACTTACAACCATACACAAATTATCAGTTTTAAAATCACAAGTCCTTACGGTCTCATTTGATGCTTCAGTCATCAAGTCTTCTGGCTGCTCTGAATCATTCATATGATCCAACTCTGCTGGCTCTTCATCACTTTCAAAAAGTAATGGTCCACGTTCTAGTTCACATACCAAAACTTCAACATCTTCTTCAGCATCATCCTTTTGCTATAGCTCAACTCTTTCAAGCTTCTCTATCTCCAATTTGGCATCTAAAATCTGTTCAAGTTTCCTCAGCTCCTCTATTAACTACATATTCACCTACTGATTCCTCTTCTCTTGTAGCCTCTGCCACTTTACTTTATTTCTCATGACATAACCATATTTCTGGTCTGTTTCATTTCCCTACAGCATATCCATTAATACTTCAAGCTAAACTGTTATCTCAGCCATTTCTTTATCATATTCTTCATCACTCATTCTCATGCCATTTACGTTGGAATCCTTCTCCTTTTGTCCTTTGCTATGATCTCTTTCAGAACCTCTGTTATGATTGTCACTAGTCATCATCCTCTCCATCTCTATGAGTTCCTCACTCACTTCACTATGAGTTGCACTAAAGCCTCTACGACAAGAAGTCCTCCCTACTGCCACTTACCTCACCAAGCTCTCCTCTGTACTTGGTCTTTTGGAAAGCACTTGGTTCTGTATCTCTGGAACCTCCTTTGAGCACTTCTCTTTTCTCCTTCTAGGCTTCAACTCTTCTGCATCTTCTAAGAACACAACTTTCCTTTTTATCCAATCTTTGTTGGAATTCCTCAAGGTTCTACCACGTTCTGCTTTCATTCAGAAACTCTTACCAGCTTCTTTTATCTCTTAGAAATTCTACCCACATCCTCTGTGGAATTGCCTTTGTGAGTTGTAACAATACATTTGTATCAATACAAAGATCACAACTTTACAAAGTTCAAATCAAATTAAAATAAAACCATATCATCTCACCTTCAAGATCTATTTCTGATCTTGTCTCCCTATTCACTTGCACTTTGAATGGACTGTTATTTTCACTAGCCTTCAGCTGTATCTTCAAACTCTGTTACTTCAATAACTTGAAAACATCCCTCTTATAGTTTAACTACTGTAATCCTGCTCTAAAATTTCACTCATTCAATATCTGCTAATCATTAGAAAAATTTGCATACCTTCGCCTGTCTTCAGGATCTCACCACTCCTGCAAATTTGTTTCAGCAGATCTTCATGCTTCCATTGCGCAAATTTTCAACATTCAACTACTGTCAATCAGATTTAGAATCTAATTCTTTCTTTCAATCTTTCGGCTTTATCTTGCAAAAGCTTAACTGTCGGCACCAATTTCTCCTTTACTGAGTTTTCTTCCACTCAGAAATCCTTACCAGTTTCCTTCATTACTGCTTCTTAAGGCTTGATCTTCTTTTGCTGAGATACTTCATTAGCTGCAACTATCAATCTTCAATCTATTTCTTTATCCAGCAAAACACAAATTAGAGTTAAATAAAACAATACCTGCATGATTTCACAAGCAGTCTCCATCCACTCTTCACATTCAAGTGAATCTCCATTCTTTAAAACATCGTTGTGGATTCTTTATGTTTCTGCAATCTCTTCTTAATTCTTACTCACTTGCCTCTAAGAACTTAACTGTTCTTCTCCAATTTCAATTTCAAACATTTCACAATTCCAATTATATGGATTCGTTGGCCATAAATCACTTGCTCTACTTTTCTCAAAATCTGAACATTCTATCAAAATGCAGAAATTACAAGATTAGTATTCCTCTTACCAATCTCTTAGCTTTACCTTGGTCAAAATCACCAACTGTCAGCAATACTTTGTCCCTTCTTTTGTACACAGAATCTTCTTCTACTTTGATACCACTTTGCGTAGGAAAACCGTACCCACAGTATGCATATTGAAATGCATAAACCATCTTTCCCTAGGAATTAATATGACCTACCAGGTCAAATCTTCATTTGCATAGTGGTTAAGGTCCCTTTTATTAATTCTCAGCGGAATGATTTATTAACCTCTGCAGAAACAATTCCATAAACTAACCATAGTTCAAGCCCTTCATCAATCCTTTCAATCAGAACTTTATTCACCTCACTTCATTATACTTTCGTTAATCTCTAATGTCCCCTCATAAACCTTCACAAATCTTTTATTCCTTAATACTGCATATATGTAACCAATCCCCACTCTTACTTTAGTTATAACTGGACTAAACCCATAAAAACCTCCTATCTCCACTTTATTCTATTATAAAAATTTTATAATAAAATTCACATAAACCATATGTAAACATACCTTTTCATGTTCCTTCCTTACTTAGCACATTTATCGATGCTTCCTTTATCGCAATCACAATTGAAATTCTCCGCAAGTCACACTAACACATGACTTCCTCCATCGCATCTGATATGTGATGACACATCGAATTCCAAACTACAATAAACCCCAAGTCCATTACCTTCTCGGGTCCACTCTATATTGCATATCACAAATCCTCTCGCCCAATCAATATCACTCATTGCAATGTCGCATGTCGCAAGGGTTAAGGGTCATGGCACATCTACTATGGAATACTTTCTGTTAGAGTCGGTCTAAGTTATCCCTCCATCAGAGATTAAAGCTCTTTTTTGCATTTCATATTTTAGGTGTCCCATCAGTTGTCATCAGTTGCATTTCGTTAGGCATGCCATAACTCTGATGGAGTGTTCTATGTCATTCATTCCCCTCGTGCATATCACTGCTGGTTTAGGATGAGTCATAAAGCTTCACTAGTCAGTTTTTGAATTTTTAAGTCTAGGTCTAGGGTATCAGTTAATTTAGTCCTGAAAATTCTTAGAAGACCAGCAGGCCAGAGGGATGCCTTTGATAAATCGTCATTTCAATAATTGTCACCATTATACAACTGAATAAGGACTTCTCTTCAAAGTTCTGTTTTGAAGACAAGTCGCCACCTTATTTTTGTAAAAATTGTCAAAATTTTCAGTTCTTCAAATGTTCAAGTGCAACCCTGGTCTCCTTTGCTGAAACATATCAGAGCTATACCTGCAAAAAATTATCAGAGAAACTCATCATTTCAACCTATTTTATGAAGGAAACCAAAAAGGTCAGAGCCTATTAATTTTGAAAAAGTGTCAACAACCAGACATAAGAAAAATGGGTTTACATTGAACAAAAATCAAAATGGATGCTATATCAAAATAATTCTCCTCATTTCCAACCCATTACACATTTTGAGAACAAAGAGCATCATTGGAGAGTGATTTTGCAAGTCTAAGGCAAATTTGTGCGTTATTGGTCAGTTCCAAAGGCGCACGGCGCATCAACATAGGCGCGCGGTGCACTCAGAGCGCGCGGCGCATCAGGTGGTTTTTTCCAGTGCAGATTAACAAAGGCACGGCGCACTCAGAGCGTGCGGCGCGTTGGGTAAAGCGCGCGGCGCATAGGGTTTGGGACCGTAAATTCATCAAGAAACCGCTCAAATCACCTTCCTTCACGCCCAAACTCTCAGATAGGCCTGCAAATCATCACTTTGTTTCGGTTTTGGATGGTGTATATGTGATATATATGAAGAAATTACCCTCTCTTAGTCATGAAAAATCAAGTGAAAGGAAAACCCTCCATGTTTACAAATTGTTGTAATGATTCAAGTCCAAGGTTTGCTGTAGGGTTTTAACAAATGATTGTTGCCAAGGCTTCATTTCCCTGGTTTCACATTTCCTATTTTCCCTAAATATTTTCCCAAATAAATCCCCACAACACCACACCTTCCTCTCTTAAATTTCCAATCATTCTCCTATAACCATATAATCCCTACCTTGTTACAAAACCCTAAAATATTTCTATCCCCCTGTCCCTTCCCTAATCTTCTCATTTTATTTCCAGTGTTCCCTTTTTCCCTTGCTTCCCTGTTCCTAACAATTCCCATCATTTATGTCCCCTTGGTTACAACATTTTCATAAAGAAACAAAAGTTCAACAGTCAAATTTTGGGCACACAGTTTTATATCAGCAAATATATATATTCCGGCCACCTTGTTTTCAGAGAACATGTCAGACACCGAGTCCGAATATGAGCAGGAATATGAAAGTGACTCTACACCGAAGGTCAATGTGCCACAAAGATATCACAGGGGTGGCAAGAGTGGACAACATGTTAGGGAGGAGCCTACCTCTTTGGCTCAATTGCAAGCTTTCCCGCTTGCAATGGATTGTTTTCGGCGCCAAGCATGTTACCAATATTGTGATATGATCTCATAAACCCATCATCATCGGGAACTGGTCCGTCTACTTGTCCTTAATTTACAGGATGGTCATGTGTACCTTGCCGGAGTGGATTTCACTTTGTCACCCGACACTATTTCTCAGGCCACCGGAATACCAAATGTGGGGGAGGAATCGAGTAAAAGCCAGATGCTGGATTGATATTATTATGAGCCATATGTCAAGCCCGCATATATCAGACACTTGAGCACGGCTTTTCCTTTTAGATACCTGAAAGATGAGTTTTCACCATTGATGAAACTCATCATTCGGTATTTCAGCTGTGAGGGCAGATTTTCACGTCTCTATGCGTACCATGTACGATTGTTGATGCATTTCACATGGGTACGTATGATGAGCATTCCATTTTTCATGTGCCGAAACATAGAGAGGATTATACCCTTAGTATAGAGGAAGCCCCCGGCACATCAGCACAGGAGTATATATCACTATGCATTGATCAAAATCATAGTGATGCATCAGTTGGCACAGCAAGGTATTGCTTGGGAGGATTTCATCTCCCGTGATTTCTTTTCAGCGCTACAGCCTCCTCCAGAGATCGTCCATGATGAGAGAAGGCCTTCACAACAGTTCGACATTCATGAGAATGAGCATGTTGATGCTCCAACATATGTGACATATCATAAAGGTCCCAGGGCCTTATTTGCAGCTGCACGACGAGTATTATCTCCAAGTCAAGTGGAAGGGGTCTCGTTGACATCATCACCAGAGCGAGTATTATCTCCACGTCAGGTGGAAGGGGTCTCGCTTCCATCTACAGCACAGGTACAGAGTCAGGACAGGGGCAAGAGACCCATGGTTGATGAGGGTCCTTCAGGAGTTCGGGATACCGGTATCATTGATGTTGAGGCTAGTTCGCCCAGC
This sequence comes from Pinus taeda, assembly GCA_000404065.3. Lineage (NCBI taxonomy): Eukaryota > Viridiplantae > Streptophyta > Pinopsida > Pinales > Pinaceae > Pinus > Pinus taeda. Next base: position 14,664 of record APFE031152138.1, read on the forward strand.
TCAGAGCTTAAGGAGATTATCCGAGAAAAAAAGGCCGAGAATGAGTCGCTGAAAAAGAAATTGCAGATGGCTAAATGGGTAATCAACTACTTAGAGCAGCGCAACAAGCAGTTGGAGGATGATCATGAACTTTATGAGCTGCGCAAGATTCGTGAAGACCGGGAATTAGCTCGTAGGAGACCCGGTGATTTGACACCTATTGATCGGGAATCGATGCTCATCCGGGTCAAAACTCAATTGGAAAAGTTGTTGGCGAAGGCAAACAGGGACAAGGACATGCTTCGCCACATGAAGACTCACTATTGGGCTCGCATGCATGTTTGCAAAGCGAGAATGAAGGTCCTCAAGAGGCGTTTGAGCAAAGCGCTAAAACAAAAGAAAAGGCCTGATCCGCTTCGAGTTTTGGCTGAGGCTTCACTAGTTGAGCATGATACATGATGGAGGGTCTTCACTCCAATTTTGGGAACATTTGGAGAAAATTTTGTCATTTCAAAATTTTTGGCTTGCAAAACAGGTTTTTGGATTCTATGCGTCGCGCTCAGCACACGACCCACAAAATAGAGAGGTCCAAATCACAGGTGGCTTACATTTTTGGATTTTTCATGATGAAATACACATTTTCAGCAATTTCCAAGTCATTTCGTCAAGTTTTGGGTGATCAAAAGCTCAAAAAACATCATGAAAATCACCTTTCTGCCACTTTTTGCATCAGCAGGTAGTACTTATGGGAGAATTCACGTTTGGAGGGTCAAATGGAAACCAAATTGAAAAATTCCACTTGTGTGGGAAAGTAGACATCCAGACCTTTCCAACAAGCCCACGTGAGCTCAATTTGGATGACAGGAAGTGCCCCAAATGCAGCTGCAAAGGCGCGTAGTGCATAGGGCTCAGGTGCGCGACGGACAGGGCTTTTTGGCCAAATTTTCACTGTTCAGCTCAGAAATTCGCCCAGTTTTGACTAGTTTTGACTTTTGATGGGATTTTTCACCCTCCTTGATGTAATTATTGAGTTTTTATGTTGTTTTGATGCTTATTTACCTATTCTAGAAGATTCATTCATAATATAGCAAAAATGTTATGAATGAAATGGTTTCCTAGCTTATAGAGGCAAGTTGTTTTGACTGCCTAGATTGTAGTGCTTAGTTTAGAGTTGGTTAAAACAGCTCCTAGAATGATGAGCTCGACCCCTAGAGGCAAGGGAATGTGTTAGAATGCCTATATTATGTATTTTCTTAGTCATTTTCAGGGTTGGACTCTTGGGATAGCTTGAAACTATATTGTACATATCTTATCAGCATTTTTGGCAAAGGAAAGACCAGGGTTTTGCAGCACTATTTGGGATCCATGTGGCTTTATGTGTTGATGGTGTCTTTCTCTCAATACTTGTAAGTTGTGTATGTGCATCATTATCTCTATTAAATCTTCTGTTATTAAACAAATGAAGTATTAAGGTAGAATCCATGAAATTTCTATGCTCTGCCTTTAAATTTGTTTAATCTTCTATGTTTTCTTCAGTTTAAGGAGAATCCTTGAGACCCCTTGCTCTCCTTAGCCCCTCACCAGTCTGATC
>APFE031152144.1:25118-81915 GCA_000404065.3 Pinus taeda
AAGTTGGATGCTACACAGGAATAACCATGGATGGGACGCTCTAGAAACTACCTAGTTCAATTCGATTGACACAAATTAGATAACAAACGAGTGAGAGATTTGACCACTATACCTATTACCATGTACGATAGAAGATTGACCTGAAGTGGATGTGGAAAACATCTCGATCAACGAGGGCACTATGAAGACATAATAAATCAAACATAGATGCAACATGGAGAACCAGAACACCCCCAAGATCACTAAACTCAACGTGGGGAAACAAAATGGGAATAGCTTCAAATAGACACACAGACAGGCAAGCTCCAAAACTATATATCCATAAATCAGATGTACCATAAAACTACCCAAACCCCACTAGTTCATCTATGCTTCTAGTAACCACACTTTAACATTAATGAATCAATCGTAACGTCACTTCTGTATGACACTTTTTGATCATGCAACATTTCTTCTCCTGGGTTACGCTAGATTAGCGCTTACCGCTTCATGTATTTTCTGGTGAGATAGGGTCCAAGGCTTCCCTCGAATACCCCCCTCACGATATCGGGTATTGCTTAACAAGATTTACTCACCTGGATTAATTATGCTAGCACTCCAAATGGTTAACGATTGATTTAGGTGAGCTTTCGTGCTAGGAGGATTAGCACTGGTGGATTGGCTAGCTTTGGCCTATACAACTTTAGGTTTGGTTCTGACGCCGGTGGATCATTCACTAATGAAAGGTAAAGGTAAACAACAAAATCTGCTCCTACTCCTACCTCTCCCACTTTTTGTTCTGCCAAGACATAAAATGACTCATAAACCTTTGATCCACATCTAGTCCCATGTGTTGAGATCTGTAGGGGCTGTAGTAGGTTGTACCAGCTACTGATTGATCTATATACAGAAACGTGGGAAAATGAGGGTAGAGATCGCAGATATCTACCCCCCGTAGAGGTGTATCTCTGTCCCCCCCTTGGCACGACATAAAAGCATGAGTAAATGCATATTATGGGTCAGATAAATCAAAAGACTCAAACGATCAATTTGATCTCCACTAGCATTTGAGCCAGTTCTTGCATCCTTCCCCATTCCAGTAGATTCAATTTCACCTGCATCCCTGCCTGTGTAAGGACTTGTTAGTGACCTAGTAGAGACATGCACAGAGATAGGGGAAAGGATAAACTGCTTGCTTTGTGACTGATGCTGATGAAATGGGTGCATCAGAATTGAGATCTTCATGGGGAAGATGGAAAGCCAGCTGATAAGGGGGGGAGAGAGGGAAAGCGATGTAAGCGAGCACCGATGCAATGAAAAAGTTAGAAAAAGCATGGAAGCAGATAATAATGAGCCAAGGTAACACCCCCCTCGTAAGTGAGAGAGAAAAAGAGTGAAGTGGCTGAAAGAAGATGCCCAGAAGGAAGAATGAGCAAGGCAGATGACACACGCAAGGTAGGACAATAAGTAAGTAAGTAAGTAAGTTCTTCATCCCAGTTGCCAAGTGGTCTGGGCCAAGGTATGAGTTCCCACCCCCAGAGATAATAGGCCTCTGTAGAATAGAAAAACGGATGGATTAATAGATGGATGCGGTTAGGGGGGTTTAACGGCACCGACAGGTAACCATAGGAGACAAGCGTTATAGCACTGGAAGTGATTAATAATATGATGATAGTTTGAGTGGGTGATTGCTTCAATAAATAAATAGATTGGGAGTTCATCTACATTTCTTCCTACCTTAATAGTAATTTACACCTAAGAAAAGAATTGTGAGTTCTACCAAGTCAAGCTTGAAACAAAGATTGTGGTTTTTTCATCTCAGGTCATAAAGTGTTGATACAGTGGGTGTAACTGGCCATATAAGAGGTTCCTATCTAATTCACCTAGGCCTATAATTGCCCTTTCTCACTCTTCTATCCTTCCCTGTCCTTGTAGGCAGTGTGCAATAGAAAAAGGATAGGTGTCTCAGCCCACCAGACTGCCGCATCTTGACTTCACACATCAGCTTACAAATCTTCCTTCTATACATCTTGACAACACACGATAAATTAGAGAGTTCGAAGGTGGCCTACCTATAGTGGCTACCCCACCCCAGAGGTGTGATAACAATAATGTAATATGGGTAGGTAGCAAGCAAGGTCAGTGAGAAGCAAACAAGGGAGTGGCAAAGAGGAAGAGGAATAAGCCCATTACGAACAAAGATTAGGACCGCACTACACATTCCACCCTAGAGGAAACCCTCATATTCTAGCACCATGTAATCATCGAATCATCAATGCCAAGATACAAGTCCCACTCACTATTGCTGCTGCCACCCCATAAGAAAAAGTGATAAATTCCTACTCCGAAGTGAAATTTCCCCAAAAAGGATAGACATACGACACCTAATCTGAAGTGGAACCTATCTCGAAAGAACCGATAAACGCCTCAAAATAAGTGGGAGCCCACCCCTTATAGATGAGTGGCTGGTATTAGCTGGTAGAGGGTGCTCTGGTATTAGCGAAAATGAGTACAACTGGTAAGCAAGGGTGATACGCGAAAGGGACTAGGAAAACGTTGCTAGAACTTATCTCGAACTGGATGATCTGCCTATATGACTTAGTTGCCTTAGAGCATTGAACGAATATCTCTTGCAATCTTAACCTGGAACTGAAGCATGCACTATGTGTTGATTAGTGTGACAAAAAAAATGTTGAAGTCCACAATATGGTGAGGCAAGCAATTGGTGATTGTAGCAATTTTCTATGGGAAGCTTATTGTATTCCCTCTGTATTTGTATTGTCCACCTCGCGTGTGGGTTTCTTGCAATGTTGGGTTGACTCTTGCTATGAGAATTTCCTCAACCTGTGTAGGGATTGCTAGGACTATGGGTTATTCCCTAGGGTCCATGTTGTTCCATAAGGAGAGGCGATGATATTTTTTATATTTAATGCATCTCCACATACGTAATATTTCCATATGAATGTCCAAATCCCATGATTCCTTGCAAATTGAGCAGATATGCATGGATGGGATTTCATCTAGCCTTGCACGAAATTGCCGATGTGTGTGGGCGATGCTAGTGTTGCATTGTTGAAGGTCCATTGTCGGGGAGTTCTCTATGACATTGTGGTTGGGGGGATGAGAGGTTGATTGAAAAGTGGAATGGTATGTTGAAGCAAAGTTGGGTTCATTGTGTAGTTGGGGAGCTTGGAGGTGTTGGTATCCACTAGCAGTGGGAGGATTTGTAGAATAATTTTGGCAGGAGGGGGTGAGTTTCATTTGTTCGTTCTCCCCTTGTCCTCGAAAGGACAAGCAATAAATACCTATTAGTTATAAATAAATGAATTATTCACACCTGGTAAATTAAAATTTATAACTTGGCCTTACTCTCTATCTTGAGCTTTGGGATTTGAACTCTAAGAGGGAGAATATGAAAAATAGGAGGGAAAGTGAAGATGAACTGCGAGAGCTAAGTGGGTTCAACTGCAAGAGGGTCACTATTTCCTTCCAAGCCCTCCCAAATAGCAACCTCTTCCCTAATCATACATATTTTATCATAATGAATTTCACCTTATTGACTGGTCTCATCTCACTATACTCGTGGCTAGGATCATATAAAAGAAATCGATTCAATGATAATTCCTTTATAAGTGATCAAGGAACCCATCCCATCTCAACCCCACCCCAAGCATCATTTGTTAACCCCTACCATATCCCTTTTCTATATCAATCTATTAAGTTATGGGTAATCACACACATATCTGAACTATATATAGAGAATGCAGCTAGCAGTTGATTAAGCCCTGAGAAGATGGTTATATAGAATGGACCCAACTAAAGCGAAGGAATGCCTCAACTTCTAGGCTGAGGGAACAACACAGTTTGCTCTGGAAAATGAACATATAGAGTTCTACCCAAGCAAGGCAAATATGAGAGAGTTTACTAACCAACCATATATAGATCCAACATACAGGCATGGATGGCCCGAATGAGCAACTGTCGAATGGTGGTAGCTGATCCATTTAGATTATGATATATTAATGGCCTTGATTATTAAGGGGCATAGACTGAAGCATAACTGGACATAAGCACAATTGGACTGGGAAACGAACAGTGTACGAATAATAATAGAATAGAAATCAAAGTGCCAAATCAAAGTGCATCGAAAGGAACCTTGCAGTCATTAGCCTAGCACTTATCGAAGTTATCGAAGTGAGATGAGGTAATATAGATTCTCTAAAGAGGCGATATAGTTGCATATGCCCCCCACGGGCACACACAATGAGGTGGTTACTTTTGAACATCATTAGTTTTTTTTTTATGCCTTATTCCACCTGGCCTTTTTTACCTTGTTCCTAGCCCCTTCTAATCAAGCGATAGCAAGTCAATTTCATTTCGTCGAGTGGTAGCGAGTCACTTAGTGTTCGTTGAGGCTGAGACTAATAAGCCCATCATCAAGCTGTGTTAAGCCAGCCTGAGTGTTAAGCCAACCAATAAAATCAATATGTCCTAGCCCAAACTGAAGTGTTAGGAGCCTTTTAGGCGAGTAGGAGTAGTAGTGAAAGGAATAAATCCATCTAGGCTTGACACCACAGTAGATCTGGTGGGATGGGGTTTTCTGTGCTATACCAATAAGGGATTATCACTTTCATAGTACTTCGGCAACTTCCTATGGGGCATGGAAGAGAAGCAACTATCTCAGGGGATCAGGTGTGGAGGAGAACCTCAATCTTCTACTTCTTATGGTGATATAAAATCAAGGAAATCAAAACTACTCTAAAAACAACTGCTTTTTATCAATCAGTCTCTTCTTTGGTCACAAAATAGGCAATTTTTCCACTAAAAAGGAATGTAACGTATGAAAAGAACCTCGTGTTATTGGAACAACTTTAGAGAAACTATTAAGGGGGAATGACATGAGAAGAGAGCCCTAATTATTGCTATTCAAAACTGATATGATCTTGGATTTTACTTTGTTGATCGAATTGTGGCAACACGAATACAGTGATTTCACCCCACCTTAACTGATTGAATATCGATCCATTAATTTTCGGCCACTCCCCCAAAAGATATAGTAAGAGTTACAAGTGGGGAATAGGTGTTAGAATAGGTTGGGAATAGGTTGGGAAATATCTCTGATCAAGTGCCATGATTATTATAACTACCCCCACCTCTTGAGGAGGTGAGTGAGGACCTGCATTTAGGGCTGCTACTAGGGTTTCTAGGGATGGGATGGATCCTGCTACTACTTTTTCCCCTTTTTTGGGGAAAAGGGAGGACCAACCTTAAATTTCATGAGGATGGATCTTTCATGACCATTCAAAGTTTCATGGTGACGTAAATGACTGCTCGAAGTTCCTTTCCTCTATGCGTGCCCCATCGAATGAATTTTGACCCACCTTCCCACCCAAATCTCTTATTTCATCTCTTGGTGTAGGAGATTTGATGCCTGTTGTAATTCAATGCCTGATGTATCAGATTATTTGCTCACTTTTATCGCAGCATCCATCGATTGGGTTGGTTCAACCTTCAAAAGAGAGAGTGAAGGTCAACCCCCCCAACAAAGGATTGATCCTTCAAGGCCACAAAAAGAAAGAAGTCATGTATTCTATAGAGTTATCATGATCATGTTGGTTTCACCCCTTACACGTATTGACGAAAGCAAGCCAACAAGCAAGTTCATGAACCCCACAAGCTTGAATGCCAGCCTGATGGATGGACAGATCAAGGCCTGGTATACCTTCCTTAGAGAAGAGACAGAGAGAGATAAAGGAAGGGAAAGATAAGGTAAGAGATATAACTACATATCTAAGGGAAAATGAAATAAATAAAGTCAATTTGGTTGGAGTCTTTGCTCCAACCTCTAATAGAAATCTCAATATCCATCCAATCCCACCCCTCCCCAGCCCCGAATATCAAATCCATACGGTGGTGGAGGGGGGCACGAGTGTTTAGCACCCCCTGAGACGATAAGCCTAAACCCGCCTGTTCCTTGGTGTAGGGAAGATCAGAGATAAGCGAACCTTAACTTAAGCCTGAACCAGAGCCCGAAGCCCGAAGCCTGAGCCTAAGCCTGAGCCTAAAGGAATAGCCCGGAAAAAGCCCCAGAAAGAAAATTTCTTTAGTGATAGTGGTACTTTCCCAAGCAGGTTCCCAAGCAGTTGAGCAGGTTCCCAATAGAGCAGGTAGGTAAGTCGGAGAGCAGACGAGTCGACTGAAGGGGTGAGGTCAGTAAGCAAACTTGTTAGACATACAGATCAAAGACAGTGCATCAAGAGGTAACGTCTGATAAGAATTATGACTAGTTGACAGAGAAGGACCTGATCGTCAAGATGAAGGACACAATTTTTTATTCATCCAACCCGGTCTCGAACTCTACTTTTTGTTAGGGAACTCGCTCACTTCGTGCGTGAATTCCATGGGCTTTCATAAATTGGTCCCCCAATCGATGCCCTAGTGTGATAAAGTAATAGACGACGAGCCGTGCATGCCCTAAAGCACGATAGAAAAGGAATGCCCTAGAGTTGGACCATCTCAAATGCATGTTTTAATGAAGTAACCCCTCTCCTAATGGTCGAGCGGCTCGTACCTCACCCCTTGTTTATATAGGGTCAGAGGCATATTTTCCATGTGGGGTATCAAACTCTCTATTTTCTATAGGCAAGTAACTCTATTCAATTCCTAATTCTCACCACTTTTGGCCTATGGGCGTCTGCATCCTCAAGCAAAGGGGTTGTTGTAACTTAACTTCTTATTATTGTATCATAAATGTATTCTTTTTTTATTAGAAATGTATTGTTGTCTCGACCAGAAGAATAAATCACAGTGGTACCCCCTGGAGGTAATAGTGATACCCAGAAGATCCTAGTTGGTACCAAGAATCTGTCAACAAGTGGTGATTCCAGGCCTACGAATGCTATCTGGAAGCCCCTCCATCCATCCAACAACTCCTTGGAGGCCCCCGTCCATCTGTAAGTTCAACGCGCTATAAATTGGGGGCATAAGAAAAAATAAATGGTAAAGGGTCTAAGTGCTAAAGCAAGCTAATACAATATATCTAAGTAGTCTATTTTCTGGCAGTATTGAATGCAAGAGGGCTATTAAAACAATGCCACAACTGGCTGCTGGTGCTGTAGGTCAAACTTTACCCTTCTTTCCTTCCATAAATTATTTTAGCTTCAAAAGTGAATACAACCAGTAAAAGAAGAGCCTGTCATCCGTATCAACTAAGTATTCCTTACTAGAAGGAATTGGATTTGGAATCGTATTGGCTCCTAAGTAGGATAGGTCATAGTGGTACTCTCTAACCAAGAAGCATTAATTCATTAATTTGATTAGTAAGGGAAGCACTCCATTAACTAAGGTGAAGGGAGTACTAAAGGTAAGCGTAAGGGGATCCAGTTCCGAATGGGAAAGTGGGCCTCCACACTAAGTGAATAAATGGCTCAGGTGGTCTAGGGAAAAAAGGTATAGTTCGAAACAGAGGTCTAGTGATTCAGGTGGGTAAAGAGTTTGTGTGGAACAAAGGTAGGGGGTTGGTTATGCCTCCCGTATAAGGTGTTCTTGGCTTCAGCACTGCTAGGTTGGGAAACTCTCCATATCCTAGGGTGAAGGCAATAAGAAAGGGTAAGGGTCAACTTGCTTGGTTGATCCTGTTCAGAAAGGTAAATAGCAATCCCTCCTTCTTAACTGATGAATTAAGCAAGTGTTTTCAAATGCTGGTTAATGTTGTATGAAGAAATGCTCTATGTGAATGGTGCTCTCTGAGTTCAAGTAATTGATCCAGGAGTATGCGTAAAGGTAAGGTTAATACTAAAGGTTCTGAGTATAGCTAAACTACCATGAATTCATCGTGTAGGCTTCAAAAGTTGAGACAAATAAATGTTCAAAGTGCCTCCAACCCCAGCAAGTGCATAAGATATCTCATAAGTAATTGGGTATGGGTATATATTGTTCCACATTGTGCGATTATAATGCTATTGGGTAGGTACCCTCAAAACAAGCTTGGTATTTTGAGGTTGCTTTGGTGGATCTTGAGAAACGTGCATTGAATAAAGAAAAGATAGGTTGTTGAGGGTTCCAACAGGTCAGGTGTGGTCCATAAAGGGTAAATAAATTTTCTTTTTTCAGTAGGTAATTCGACTGTGTACCCGCATTTCATTAAGGTTATTCCTTCCAATAAGTAAGTAAAGGGGTTCATAGCATGCCTCCCCTACTTTGGTTATTTGTTGGCTGAATCAATGGGTTATTAAGGGCAGATAGGACTATTCCCTCCATTGTTCAAAGCGCGCGTACCCAACGTAAAACCATGTCAGTATAGAAGAGGAAGGGTGGTGAAATCGAAAGAAAATAAGAAGTGTCATAAATTATATAGGTAATAACAAGGTTATTCCTAGATCAACAAGGTCTATTCTCTAAAGCTCGCTTGATCGGCTGGCCTGTGGACTAATTTACAGATTTTGGGCTCCATATGAAGGCACCTACCCAGTTGGGGGCACAGGCACCCCAGTAAGGTTGTCACAGTGGATCCTAAAAACCTTCTAAGATGCAATTTGAGATATATAGGACCTCGTTGATCTGGGTTCGGAGCAATTTCATCCAGTGGGTTATCAAACTCTTTTTTTTCTTTATCCAAATCAATGATTTAATGCATGTAAGGTGATTCCTTCTTCCATCCAATATCCAGGGTCTAGCTAGCTGTATTAACTAAATCCAAGTAGTGAAAATGATCCAACCATGACTTGTTGTACATCCAACCAAAATTCATTCTGTAGGTTGGCAGGTAAATGGTGATGTTCAAAGTGCTAACATGTTCAAAGTGCCCAATGACCAAAGGGCGTAAGATATTATAAGTAAGGGAGTAATCCAAAGGTAGTTACCACACATGATGATACTACGAAAGGCGGCTCCTGCGTCATGCCACCCACTTTCTGTCTTCCTACTTAAAAAATTAAATAAAAACACTATTCTATGTAGTGCCTAACACAAGCCTGAAAACAATATATGTAGTTTGGCTGTACTGAAGAAATCAAAGAGGCCAGTTTTGACTCGATGATCCCATCCCACGATTGACTGGTGTGATCTGTCAAAACAAAAAGAAATGGATAAAGTAGAGCAAGGTCCTTCCTCTCTCCATGCAATCCGGGCATGTGTAGTTAAATTTCGTTGATTCCAAAAGCACGTAAGTTGTTGGGGTTGTGAAAATACGAGAGTACGGGGTCATAGAGAAACAAAATAATAAGATTCCTAAAGAAGAATCATCATAATCTAAAATAGGTGCTTCCTCTCCTACCATTTAGAGCGGCCTTGCAACACCTCTCGCTCTCCCTTATGGTCGAGCGACTACGTTCCTTATGGTCGAGCAATAAATTCTTCTCTTACTATTGAGATCCTGCTTGCGCATCCTGAGGCAATAAAGAAATCACTTCTTTTTTTCTAGTGATAGCATGGCTAAATAAATTGAGATGTTCATAACTGAAAAACATTATCAATGTCTTAATTATGACATCCCAGCTTAGAGAAACTTCTAGAAATGTCATTCTGACTCAAGTTGTTATTTGAAAAAAATGGGGAATTAGAATAAGTGAAATAATCAGTTCCAACGAAACATAGTTCCTGCCCCGAATCTGAGGCCATAAATCAATCAATTTTTGGGCTTAGGTATGATGGCTAATTTCCTTCCTATTGAGTAGTCCCCATTATATTAGTGCCCCTCCCTACAAGTATCTGTAGGAACTATGTTCCATATCAGTAAGTGTCAGCAACTATAGGAACTATGTTTCCATCTCGGTAAGTTTGTCAATGCCATCACCAATGCCAATCAACGTCAACATCGAAATCGACAAGCATCGTGTAACCTAACCTCTAGTGTCTAACTCAACCCCCATCTAACTTCATCGTGTAACCTAATTGTGTGACTTCTTTCTACGTGTCTTCTTCTTTGGTGAGTACTATCTATGTAGCTGCCCATAGAAGTAGCCCCCCCCCATTTCTTAGGCCCATTCAATTAGTCTGGACATTCAATTAGTCACCAAGCCAATTTGAATACCCAAGTAGCCGAGTAACCAAGCCACTATGGATTAAACGAGCAACCCATGAGCCCAAGCTGAGCAGCACAGTCCAGGTATCCTAGCTAAGGTAGTAACTTTTCGGGTGGCTCACTCAAGGGTAGAGGTTGCAGGGTTGAGTGTCAAGAACATGGGGTTCTTATCTTTCCTTTCTTTCCTTCCTCTGGTCTAGTGTTTAGGGGGTCCTTTTCCTCAATTGGGTATCCAATTAAGGGAGCCTTCTCCACCATTCTTTCCTTTCGCCTGCAATCAATCAAGAAGCAGCGAGGTTCCTCCTACAAAATATCAAGAAAAAGATTCAATCCTAGTGATTATAGATAAAGTTCATTAAATGTCAATTTTCATAATAGAAAAGTTCATTTGAATACCCATGATGAGCCATAATTCTTGGACCCCCTAAGGAAGAGATTTAGCTAAATCAAAATAGCGAATGCGAAAATTATATATAATGTGTTCCAATTTCACTTTGTGCCTTCGCCCAACTTGGTAGCACTAAATCAAACTCTAAATCCACCTGTATCATCATGGCTACCTTGCTCAGCTCCCTAACTGTGACTACCTTCCTAGCGTGTATGAAATATCCTAAACAGGTGCATTGTAAGTAATGCCTATTTATTCTTAGCATTGTTCTGAACTGTTAAGCCAATCCAAGCTAAGTATCCGGGGATCCAAGCTGAGTATCCAAGTCCAACTGTGTAGTCTATCCCAGGTAATATATAATTTGTGTTCCCTTACTATGTGCCATACTGTACTATACCACAATTTCCAGAGCTATGTGGGTATAGGTTCACTTAGTATAGGTTCCTGACTAGAGGTTCATGCTAGGCCTTCTTGCTCATACTGCCAACAGGCTACTACGAACCTTGGATTGACTCCTGTGACTAGCATCATTTACCGAGGACTCTTTATTGGATTGATAGATCGAGTAGCAACATTATTCCTTCCATTGAATCCTGGATGAGCACTTGGCATGTACCAGTCACTGGGATGGGTGGATTGAAAACTGATCACGTACACCAGGTGGGATCAGCTTATTAGGCACAAATAAGAGCTTAATGGACTAAGTATAACATTCAATGAGTATAACTTGTTTTAAGCACTGACTGATTGTAGCTTCTAGGCACTGATTATATCAAGCCTAGTTTCTAAGCATATTGATTAGCCAAGCCAATCAGCTGAGTCGAATAGTCCAGTCAAAAAGCCCAGCCCTGTATCACTCAAAGAGGATCCAAGCTCATTCACCTCGTCCAACCCTGGCTTCACTAGTCTGCTGGGGTGCAAGTATAAAAAGTGATTAACTTAGACATCAACTGGGCGTTCAACTCGAGGCCAACTGGCACTAACCTGTGGGCAATGAGAGGCTTATCAGTTCACAGACAGACAAACAAGAAGGCAGTGAACCACCACCCCTCCTCTCGGAAGATGTGGCCCCTTTAAATGGTAACGCCTTTCTTGTAAGATGTGGCTACATATTGGGCCATGAGGTGGGTATGATGGGGAAGTGTAAGGAGGTTATGATGGGGATTCTTCTATCCGAAGATGTTGGTTGATATGGGTTGAATGGAAAATGGACTGAAAGTAGACTGCAGATTGAATACATACTAGGCCATCCTGAGGGAGTGAACTGGTAAGGTAGATAGGTTAGGTGGTAGGTTCTGGTGTCTAGTGTTGATTCATGGGTCTGACGGACCACCTATCTCGCTCAGTCAATGTTATATTGGGATGTGAGATGTGGTACTTATTAGCTTGGGATATTAGATTGAATGATGGGGATGCCTCTCTCGGAAGATGTATCGGTTGGGACGCTTTTCTCATAAGATGGATCAGTGCTTGTTGGTAGCACCCTTCTCGCAAGACTCATCAGTTGTGAATGCCCCTCTAATTGACTAATCAACATCGCTCAATCAATGACTATCAAGCATCAGTCCCTTGTGATGCAACCACTCCATAAGATGTTACCAATCAAGTGAATCAATCATATAAGTGACTTGCTCACATAGCAGCTCACCCCAAAAGAAGTGTTCGATCAAGTGAATCAATCTCATCACTCACTGTATGCCCCACTCTACCAATGTGTGGTTTTTTCGTCCTTCTACTATACCTCCTATCTCTGTGATGTTACCTCATATTGGGACTTGCTATGGGTAATTATGCGTACAAAAGATTATAATTCGATGGGGAGAACTCTATATTAGCCTTTGAGGGGTACATGCTATTGGCAGATGGATCAGTTGGAACTTTCCTCTCTAGAATACTCAGTAGTTGCCTTTGTCCACACCTTCCCAGCCAGCCTAATAAGACTAATCAGTTCATAAAAATCCACAATCAAATCAGCTCAGTGGAACTTTGTATAAATGCTCATAAGTAACAAACATGTGTTTTTCCTGCTCTAGTCAAGTATCCCAAGCGAGTAGCCCAACTTGCCTATAAGCCAGGCCAAGTGGCCCAGTTGAGTAGCCGACTGATTTGAGTAGTTGAGTCGAACTATGAAGGGCATTACCACCTGGATTGCGCCTATCAGCATTTCCATCTAGATTGACTTCATAAACACCTTTCATCAAGTGACCCCAGAATAAAGTGAGTACCAACATCGAATATTGTATGATTTCATTAAAACTCGAATTGAGTACCAGAATTGACAAATGACTAGTAGCATCGACACTCCTAGGATCAACTCTTGGGTCAACTCTTGGAATTGAGTTCATTACCAGCATCTTGTGAATCAACACCTAGCAATCATAGGGAACCGATCTCAAAGGGCATAGTTCAGTAATTGAAAACCCATTTGAGAGGCACATACTTGCCCCATAAATAGCAATTTGATTAGCGTGCTTCAGTTCCAAGTTAAGATCATAGGAGATATTCGGTAAATGCTCTAAGGTAGCTAAGTCGTATAGCTAGGTCGTATAGTTCGAGATAAGTTCCAGCCATGTTTGCCTAGTCCCTTTCGCCTATCACCCTCACTTACCAGTTGTACTCATTTCGTCTAATACCAAAGTACCCTCTACCATCTAATACCAGCCGCTCATATATAAGGGGTGGGCTCCCACTTATTTTGAGGTGTTTATCGCTTCTTTTGGGACAAGTTCCACTTCGGATTAGACATGGTATATCTATCCTTTTGGGGGCAGTTTCACTTTGGAGTAGGCATTTATCACTTATTCTTATGGGGTGGTGGTAGCAGGGGTAAGCGTGACTTGTATCTTGGCTTTGATGATTCGATGATTACACGGTGCTGCAATATGAGGGTTTCTTCTAGGGTGAAATGTGTGGTGCAGCCCTGATCTTTGTTTGTAATGGACTTATTCCTCTTCCTCTTTGTCTCTCTCTTGTTTTCTTCTCACTAACCTTGATTGTTGCCTACCCATATTACATTATTATTGTCACACCTCTAGGGTGGGGTAGCCACTATAGGCAGGCCACCTTTGAACTCTCTAATTTACCTGTGTTGTCAGGACGTATAGAAGGAAGATTTGTAAACCAATGTGTGAAGTCAAGATGCGGCTGGCTGGTGGGCTGAGATACCTATCATTTTTGTATTACGCGCTACCTACAGGAACAAGGAAGCATAGAAGAGTGAGGAAGGGAAATTATAAGCCTAGGCATATTAGATAGAAACCTCTTATATGGCTGTTTACAGCCACTGTATCAACACTTTGTGACCTGAGATGAAAAAACCACAATCTTTGTTTCAAGCTTGACTTGGCAGAACTCACAATGCTTTTCTTAGGCGTAAATGACTATTAAGGTAGGAAGAGAAGTAGGTGAACTCCCAATCTATTTATTTATTCTTGAACTATCGTCATATTATTAATCTCTCCCAGTGCTATAGCGCTTATCTCTTATGGTTACTTGCCGGTGCCATTAAATCCCCTAAACCCATCCATCTATTAATCCATTTCTTTTCTATTCTATAGAGGCCTATTATCCCTGGGGGTGGGAACTCGTACCCTGGTCTAGACCATTTGGAAACTAGGATGAACTTACTTACTTACATACTTAGTGTCTTACCTTGGGTGTTTCGTCTACCTTGCCTCAGCCACTTCGCTCTTTTTCTCTCTCACTTATGGGGGGGTGGGTGTAGCCTTGCCTTCAGCCTCGGCTTATTATTATCCCCTTCCCTACTGGGTCCAACTTTCTCACTTCATCAGCGCTCGCTTACATCACTTTCTCTCTCTCCCCCCTTATCAGCTAGCTTTCCATCTTCCCTATGAAGATCTCAATTCTGATGCACCCATCTCATCAGCATCAGTCGCAAAGAAAGTAGTTTCTCCTTGCCCCTATCTCTGTGTGTGTCTCTACTGGATCATTGACATGTTCTTACACAGGCGGGGATGCAAGTGAAACTGAATCTACTAGAATGGGGATTTGCTTCACAACAATGGCTGGATGGATTTCTTCAAACATTTAGGTGGCCCAGAGTTTACATGATCAGGCAAATTTATTCATATCCCTTTCCTCTTTCCATAGTTTTTCTAATGCCTTTTCTCATTGCTCAATTCAGATCGCATGCATCCATCAAAATTACCCCATATATCTACGTAATTCCTCTTAGATTATGAATGTTTATCTCGAAAAAATAGTATTTGGTGAATGCCAAATCAAATTCCTATTATGTAATAGAACCCAATGCAATTTGAAAGAAAACCTCTAGATGTTTGGCAATTTCCTACCTTGCAAACCCTCACTTCATTACATGTGTTGTCTTAATGAAATTATAAAATTATATAGATTGACCATCAGAGCTCTCCTAGTAAAATTACCCAATGAGATTTGAAATCAACCCTTTTGGATGTTTGAGGATTTTCTATCCTGCTAACCCTTAGTGCATTAGTTTTGGTGAATTTTGTGGAAATTGTCAATAATATTTCAATTCCATTTCAGTAAATTAGTAAATCTATAGGTTGATGAGCAAGGTTTGGAATATCTTGGAAATCAAGACAAGGCTCAATCCAATGAACTTGACATTGGCTTTGGCAAGCCAAATAGAATTCCTAATTTGCAAAATAAATTCAATAAGAAGTCATAGGATACCTAACATCTCCCTGGCCTTAAAGAAATCCACTTCAAGTTCAATTGACTCACAACCTAAGGAAACAATCCAAGAGGCACTTGGGAGATCATTGCCTAAGGTTGCTAAGCCATTGCTGGTATTGGGAAATCATTATTGGACAAAACTTTTGGATTTCGCTAATCTTACTAGTCATGGAAGCAGTTTGAGAAATGTTGATAATGATGGAAATGGAAATGTTACAGGTAAGACTCCTTTATTTGCAGATAAATATGAATACAAAAACATGATTTGAAATACCAAAATTTCAGCATCTGTTTCTTCTAAGCATGCTCCACCCAATTCATATAATCAAAGCTTTCATGGAGTGCTTGTCATTCAGATGGCTTGGAATCGTTAGTATCTCTTGATTCAAACAAATTTGTGAGACATGATAATAACTCAGAGACTAATTCTAGATGTGAATGAGAGGGATTCAAAATCCATAATGAGATACCTACTACAAGGGACGAACCTTCAGTATCATTAAGTGTACCAACAAACCAGAAATCATTTCTAGTAGTAACTCTTCCACTCAGGGGAGTGGATCTGATCCATCTATATTAGAAGGTTTAACAAAGGGTCAATATGGAGTAGAAAACACAGACACAAATGGTTAGAAAGGGCTTCACGACAAATGAAAGTGTTGACCAACATGATGAAGGTTTCATTATTTCTAGCAGTAGTATTTCTCCTTCACATGTAAAGTTTAGCATGAACCGAAGGGTTGTTCTCCACTGACTCATAGGTATTCTGAATCTAGAAATCCTTGTGTTCTGAGACAACTCTTTGAGGAGGCAACCCTCCATGGACACGCTGTTGTGAATGTTCGATAGGAATCAAAAGCTAAAAGCATTGGACATCTGGGCCAACAATTTCATGGGGTTGGATTCCACGGGGGTTCTCTGGGTTGGACGCCATATTCTTTTCAACAACGAAATCATAGCCAAATTAACATTGGGCAGTCACTCTCTGCCAAACCTTGTGGTCAGTATTCCTTGAAGGCAACAAAATTCGCTGGTCTCATTGTGCTACAAAATTTTCGGGTACATTTTTCTGCTACTTTGTTTTTTGCTAATATGGTACTATTTGAGTTAAGAATATTAATTTATTTGGAATAAAACTATAGATCCAATATGTATAAAGTGAAATTGTTGATCTATAATATCGTGCTTCAAACTTAAGAATAGAATATTACATGAGCTTATTTGGTATAAACTACTAGATTCAATGTGTACAAAGTTTAATTGGTTGACTCTATCCATTTAGGATTGGAAATAATGATAGGTTGGAAAAGAGGTGGAAATTTATCATCTTATAAGATTAAGACTCTACCAATCGCATGTAGCAATCACTTTGTTTTACAACATTCCACTTCATGTCATCCTTGCCCAAAGATTCCTCTTCTCCATGATTGGTTTCATGATGATGGTGCTAAGCTATCTACTCCCTCTCAATCCTGTCTCCATAGGAACAAGTCTTATCGAGAGTACAACTATATTACACTGGCACACTGATATGAGGGCTACAACATTTAAACACCATCACTTCTTCTTGACTAAACGATATAATTTAATTGTGATTCCAATAGAGCCATATATATACCATAATTGTGATGTCAACAAAGACAATGACAATGTTGATATCCATACAACTGAACTAAGATGCCACATATGATTGATATTATGAAGCCTGCCACATAGGAACCACATAAACTTGTACACATGACCTTTAGAAGCTATACATAAATATCTTGCAGAGATACCTAATTGTGTGAAAAATAGATGATTGTGAGTTAAATATTTGTGCAAAGAATCATATAGACTACTATGCAAAATGGCCATACAGACAGAGATGCGATATCATGTCTAAGGCCATACAACACAATTGTGAAGTGATATCATGTCAACTGCCATACAATGCAACTGTGAAGCGATCTTATATCAAATTCCATACAACAAAACTTTTTGAGATCCATCTTAACTATGGAAGATTACACCATACCTTTGAACCATAGAAAGTCAAATTATTGTTTGCTATATATATATATATATATATATATATATATATATATATATATATATATATATATATATATAGCCAGAGGGTCATATTATACCAACCCTAGATGTGTATGCAGAACATGTCAAGTCTGGTGATTTATGTATGACACCATTACAAAGATGCGATTTATATATGTTGAATCATATAGAAAGTCACACAAGTCGAATCACATAGAATAGCGATGCAAGCCATGTTGAATTATGATGACTGTAATCCGCATTGAATTAGCGATAGAATTGAGACAACTGTAGAATGAAATTGTGATACCTTTGGAATATGTGCATAATATAGAGACATCGAGTTGTTTTCATACGAAGATGTTATGTAAGTTGTCCCACTACTTATGCTAAGTGATCCAGAACTTCATAGTCTTGAATACCATGTGAACGTTTCAGAGAAAATACCCAAGCGAAGGTTGCAGTGAAAATACCCAAGCAAGAATTGGACACTGAATTCACACCCCCTCTTGTGGATCACCCCATGGGGTATATATATATATATATATATATAAAATAATATATAATATATATATATAAATATATATATATCCATTGATGAAGGGTTTTGAACTTTGGATGAGCTGAGATGCACCTATTGGAGTCGATTGAAGACCAACATTAATTTTCAAAAATACTTTTCCCTCCAATAAGGTAAACATAGATTTTGAAATTGAGACAACATGGAAATCACTAAATATATTTTAGTAATATTTTGGAATCATGAGATGGCTAGGGAATTTCTCCTTGGCTTCCAAAATTTAGTCTTATTGAAGAGGCAACTTGAAAAATCCTGCTAATGGGAGACATTTTCGTTCCTTTTGATTGATTTACAATAAACCATAGTGCCTCTCCTTTCTTATCTTCTTCTTACATTCTTCAAAAAAAAAAATTAATCTTATATCATAAACACTTTATACATGTAAGCATTGCTACCATTTTCCTCAACTCATGGGGTACCTTTACACCTCAACCCATGCAAGTGGACCTAAGTCTATGGTACAACCCGTCACACTCTAAGATAGTTCTAATTGTCTCCTCAAAACTAGGGCATAACATGCCTTACAATGCCAAATGGTTAAGCCATCTCAAATACGTGCGATTTTTCCTTCATGGAACACATTCTAGCTACTGCTCAACAAACACAATGCAGTGAAACCACTAAGACACACCAAAATTCCAAGATACCCATAAGATGTGGCCTGTGGATGTCCCAAAACAGTAATTATTAATATCCTAACCCAATATGGCCTATTTATTAGATTTGTGTAATTTCCTCCTTATCAAATGCACCTCCATGACACTCCATGACAAATCCACTCTAATGGTCACCTTCCATGTTCCAACACCTTATTTTGCAACACGACAAAACCACCTATATATGTTGAAACAACCTTGCCAACTTCTTTAGTGGATTTGAAATATATTTCACATTTCTTCTTCATATTGCAAAGTGGTAGTTCCAAGGAGAAGGTATCAACTTGGATCAAGGAATGTTCACATAGTACCACTGGCAAGTTTCCTTCGTTCAACTCATCAAATGTATTAAGATTGCTTCACAACTTCTCATAGTTCTTAAATTTATTGTCTACAGCTCTAAGTGAGACTACAACCCCTCAACCTCTCTAACTATTCCACCTTGTCAACCCTTGTTAGAGTCTTCTTAGATGTGCACTCATGCCTCAAGTAGAACATAACACTAGCATCCAAATGTGCATGCTCATTCCATCATTTAATGCCTTGTTGAAACTACATTATCACATTGCTTCAAATGAAATGTTCGCATCTTAAGGGAAAGCACCTACTTTGCTTATGAAAACCTAAACTACATGAGTGACTTGGAGAGGACCCCATTTTCTCAAGATGAAAACATAGGGTCTTACAAGATGGGAATTTTCATGAAATTCTTACTTAAGTGATAGTCTATACACATAGACATGCACATGTGATTAACATAGATAGAGGCATGACGTGCAATAAAAAATGAGGAATGCCTCTACCTGTGATGGTAACTTATTTCAAGATGGGGACCTCCATATACACGTTGATGTTCACATACATGGTTGTGGAACACAAGTGTTTTCCCAACTAATTAGGACTTCCTATTGATGCCTTCATAATGATCTTTTTTCTTTACTAATGAACCACTCCATAAGATGATAAATTACTCATTACATAATAATAGTATTTCTATCATATGTAAATACTACAAATCTTGGTCCATTTCTAGCACTTTTAGGACTAGCGCAGTGGTTTACAAATTTGTAAGCCTCAAAAGGGCTTGTTGAAACTACTATATTCATACAAAATTTTTACCCTTCTTCTTGACCTTGGTAATGGCATTAGCTATATTGGAGAAATCTTCTATGGATTTCCTATAATACCCATCCAATTCATTGAAATAATGTAGCTTATGAGCATCCTTTAGTGTTAGGAATTCCATAATGGCCTTGATTTTGGCAAGGTCCATGACTATACCTTCACCAAAAGTAATGTGGCCCAAAGAATGGATCTTTGACTAGAAGAAGGAACACTCACAGATATTTTAATCATTCTTATTCTCTCCAAGTCATTACAATATCAACCTTAGGTTCTCCTCATGCTCCTTTGGAACACATGAATAAATCAAATTTTCATCTAGAAACACTTGAACAAACTTGCCTAGGTATTTTTGAAAAACCCCATTCATTAGTTTCATGAAGACTACTAGGGCATTGGTAAACTTAAATAGTGCCATAATAAAATAATAATTTCTTAATCATGGTTTGATTGCAATATTTTGGATGCCCTTCTAAATTCTTAATTGGTGGTATTAAAATCACAAATCAATCTTTAAGAATATTATGGTCCTTCTCATTTGATCAAAGAAGCGATCAATCTATGAGAACTAATATTGATTCTAGATGTTGATGTTTTTAAACCATCTATAGTAACTGCAAAGCTCCAATGGCTAATCCTTCTTCATCACCAATATTAGTAACCTCAGAATGTCGCATTAAGCTAGATGAATCCAAAATTCAAAAATTATTATAGATGCATATGTAGTTCATATAAATTGGGTGAAATTGTTTGATGAGGAACCTTGATGATAGGAATAATCCCGCATTGAGTTCAATGGTGAACTTGAGATGACACGTGGGTGGGAGCCCAAACAAATATTTTGCAAATACATAAGGAAACTCTAAAAAAACTAGGTGTCAAGTCAGATCTATCACGTCCCTTTTGTTCATGGTCACCACATGGAAACATTATCACAGTTTTTTTCAATTACAAAGTTGAAAATATGTTAAGGATACAACCCTTTTGGTCCTAGCCAAAATCTTCGTCTAACTCAAGTCATCAAGGAGGTTAAGCAACTCGTAATTGATACGTTAATGGTATTAGAGCTAGGGTGTTTTAACTTTATTTTATAACTCCACCATATTTCCTCGTTGATTTCTTTTCTGTATTTTACCAAAGAGCTTCTACACCTTTGCAATATTGATCATTTGAAGATTGTGATGGGAATATTTCATACACGATAGATCAATCACAAAACCTAGGTGACTTATCTTGGTTGTAGCCATACAATATCAACTCCCTGGCCTCATTTTCTCTGGTGATTAGATCTTGGTCATTGGAAGGAAATCACATCCAAACTACTCTGGGAATTAGGTGACAAAATTTTTTGAAAGTCGAGGTAAGTCACCTACTGTGACTATTACACCAAAAGCCTTGTATAAGACATTTATTTAAGACAAAATTATCATTTTGTCTTAACTATTTATTTTATATTAAATTACTACTTTGATATTTTAAAATTTTTAAAATTAAAAATTGGAGTTGATGTTCTGGATGCTCTTGGGGAAAAATAAAGGTCTTGATTTCTTGGTTGATCACATGACACGATTGACTACCCCTTTGCCTTTTATTTCCCATTGTTCCTTCTTGGCTACTAAGGGTTTAGTTGCACCAGACTAGGGTTTTGCTTCTGTGGAAAGGGCTATTATGGTTTTCTCACGGTGAATGGACTCCATTCCTTCTTATGGTGGAACTTGAATATGCACTAGTAAGCAATTCTATCGCTTTTCCAAATTCTTCTCTATTTAAGAGAGGTTGGGAATATGTGAAGGTTTCAATATAGAAAACTTGATATACCAACCATATTAAGGAATCAAGGGAATGAGTTGAAGAATGGAAAACATAGAGATTCATAGAGCAAATTCCATTAAGCAACAAGAAGAAAAAGAAGCACATAGCATCATAAATCTCCAAGACTGAGTATTTTGTTAAAAAGGTGACCTTGGGTTATAGTCTACAGGTGGCTGATATTATGTTAATTTCCTTTAACCACTCTTTTCTCAGGGATAAGGTCATCTGGCATAGGACATTGACTAATGTAAATTGATTAATTGTTTGGACCAAGCATAAACAAGGATAAAATTACCTACTGCTAGCACTAGCTCCCTTCACACAGTCCAATTCCTAGGATTTGCCAGTTTATAAAATATTACAACTATCTTAATCTACCATCCCTCTCCCATTAGGTTGCACAACACAAAGAATGGGATCCCTATATTTCTCATGCAACCCCTTAAGTTATCCCACTTCCCTCTAGGGCTCTAGCATTTACCGGTCGAGAAATCTTACTAATGGAGACTTTAGGGGTTATCAACTATAATTAAGTTTATTCAATGACAACCATTTCCCTTTTACGTTGTCATAATCTCCACATAGTTTTGTGACAACTGTTTTCATATTTCTATTATATCATTAATACAACATCGTAAGCTTTGAGAGAAAAATCTCAGGGAAGAATGGATGTCAAAATCTCTTTTGGATGCTCAAAAATCATAGATTATATTTGCATGCATGGGAGATGCCATGTGCTTTCATAAGAAGTACATGTCTCTCTCTTAACCACTAACTCCAAATTTCCAAGGTTAATAAGCCTTAGGATAACCACAAAGAAAGGTTTAGTAAGGTTAAGGTTAAAGAACCGATGGGAGTAATAAAATCATAAAATATTTTTCTCTTAGGCCCCAAGCCCCGTTTCATTCCCTTCTTGTTGGATCCTAGACCCCCCATTATTTTTCCTTTCTCCTTCTGCAGTATGTGATGTATTTTTATTATGATTCTATGTACCACTTTAAATATTCCATTATTTGATATTTTAGCCATTTATCCTATAGACATATACATTATAGTTCTAGGGATCAAAACTGGGGGTATTACATAAATAACATTATCACCCAACTCCACTTGCATGTCTTTTTTTCCCTTCAAACATGTTGGATATCTCTTAGTTGAATGTGATGTGCTTTGATCCTCCACTGTGCACATGTTAATCAACAATAAAGTGGTATTGGGGTTGAGAAACAAGAAATTATGGAGAAGGATGTCTCTAGCTTGGATGCCAACTCATCCACTACAACTTCAACACTCATCTCATACTGCTTTTGCAGCTGCTTATTTTTTTGGATATTGGCTTGCATAATGTCCCTTCTTACAACATTGTAAACATGTCACATGGATCATAGCCTCCTCCTGAGAATGAGATCAAAAAACCTCTTTTTCCTTGGCCTTCTTGGGTCCTCCTTTAGTTATCCTCCAAATGAGTGGAAGATTTTGAGTCCCTTCCACTCTGACTGATGAATTCTTCTCCAGGAAAAAGTCATCCCACAATATTTCAAAGTGATCAACTTAACACATGCACATTTTCCCTGCACAAAGGTAAGTAAATATGTTGACAATACATTCAGAGTTATCCAAAATAACTCATTTTCGTAAACCTTGTTTCCTATGTTTGTAAGTCGATCTCTCAACTCGGTGATCTTCATTGGAGAACTTGCTATAGTATTAACATTGTTCATGTGGTTGGTAATGAGGTTTTTCTTCAAAAGCATCTTATGGGATGTGTTCAAACTTTGATACAGAGTGTCTGAGGCATCAAAGGTATTCTTCCCTATCTTCTTATATGAGATTAAAGGGATCAAGTGGTCCTTGAATAAATCAAGGACAATTTTTCTTTTTGGCCACCTTATTGTGCTCAACCAACCGAATGGATGGAAGTCTCACCCTCAAACCTCCCAAAGGTCCAAGTGCCTATCTTGGTGGAAGATCAACTTCAAGTACTCAAACAAGGGCATTGCACACATTGAAAGCTTGTAACAACTCCGTCTCACATAAAAAAGTCCCATCCATACATGGATTTGCTGAGAGATTTCATATGCACATCTCTGATACCATGTCAGTTTCATATACCATATTTCACATCTTACCCAAATAATTAACTTTACAGCTCCTAAAAATTTAACCTTTAGATTGCACCTATCAAAAATTTAGATGAGTATATACTAAAATACTGAAATATAGAGGTCCGAGTGCAAAGACTTCATTTCATGAGCTAATTTACAACAACAGATAAATAATTTCTACACAACATAAATTCTACAATTTGAAAATTATGATAGCAAGTTATAACAACTAAATAGGGCATGATATACATCATGCAACAATATGAAATGTTTTGGATGACAAGGACATGCTCCAAGAACAATCACATGGTTTTTGTATTACTCAAAAAATAAAGTATTATAGCAACTTGGAATGATGTTCAAACTCTACACATGTCTGAAAGCTACAACACAGACAACTCTGTTGTCTGAAATATTAGTGCGTCCTATGTCCTTTTATAAGCCAAGAGGAGGAGGTTAAAAACTAACCATTAATGGCCTCAATGAGTGCACCATTCTCGGATAATTAAATCCCTTAGGGAGTGTAACTCCTAAAGTAAATGCAACCATTTCCTTAGCAATAAATGATCCTTGGTAAGTGCAGCCTTACTTAGCAATTGTGACTTCCATGCATAAATGTGCCACAGAGGGATTTATGCCTCACTATATTACAAGATAAGACTCTCTATGGTATGTGCCCTACCTCATGAATCCACAATAACCCCTGCAAATAAAAAATTGAAGGAAGGGCCCATCAGGAAAATCAAACGCATGAGGACAAACCTTAAAAGTGTGCCATCTCTCTCCAATTATTGCTGCTATTTGCCAATGTGGAAATGATCTTCTACTAATAAAAATCAAAACATCAAAACATGCAATTAGAAAGTGGTTATGGGAATAGATTTTCTATAAAATAATCTTCAACATGATGACAACTGCAACCTTTGTCACATTTCTCTTACAAAATGCACTCCACATACATCGAATATATAGATTGCAAATGATAGGTAGGGTAAGAAAGGTACTAGGAAAAATAAAAAAATATAAGTTCCTATAAGATAATCACATGTGGATAAATATGTTTGACCACATGTGATTATTCATATGTGGATAAATAGATGTGATTATTTACATGCTGTTAAATTCATGTGACTACATATATAGAACCAAATTATGTGGCCCTAATGAAAAGTAAAACTAGACACAATAGACACACATGTATAAAAAGATGTCCTAAAGGCTAACAATAGCCATCCCTCATCAAATTCTCAGCATGAAGACAGTTTGCCACTCTTTTTTTCTTTAGCTCTCTCCCAATGTGTCAAATTGTTTTCCCTTGAAGATGGTTGAGTGGTTTATGCATTGAGATCAAGCTCGTGAGTGGAAAAGCCTTGGTTGCACCCTGATGCTACCAAGAGGGAATTCCATTTAATTCACAGGATTGGTTTATTGCTTTCATGGTTCAACATGCCAAAGTGAGCATCCAGTCCTGGATAATTGTCCCTATAGTTGTAACAAAGTTTCTCCAAAAAAAGAAACTTGGATGAAATCCATTAGCTAAAAGATTTTACCATGGGGTGGGAGGAAAGGACAGATCAACAACGCACCATTTTTTAATAAAATTCCGTCAATCTCCTGGAATTTATTGTTTAAGCTATCAAAATCTTGGATTGCAGCCAACAAAAGGATGAAGACTTTAAAAGTAGAGTCCTCATTATTTTGGAAACCCTATTTAATAATATGTACATGCATCATCCTAAAAAAGAGCTTCTATGAGAGCCTAAGGAGCTATAAAAAAATTGAAAACTTCAATAGCGACTGAAGCATCAAAATTCAAAGTTTTTGACATCTACTTGGATGAAAGTTTGTATGGCAGTAACTATGTATTTGGATATTCCTATGTCTTATTAAGGAGAGTTTCTGTAGTGTTATTTTTGGATAGTGGAAAGTATTGGAAAATACTTTGTATGCTCTGTAGGAAGTATTAGAAAACTCGCATGCTCTGATCTAGGAGTGCTTGTAAATTTTGTTTCGATAGTAAATTGGGTTATGTATGGTCTATGCTACAACTTACAAGTATCTCTATTTGGCCAAAACTATCTGGCTATTTGGTTGTACTTCTATCTCTTCTTCATAAGAGATATTATATATAATATATATATTTTTTCTCTTATATAGGAGTCAACATATTTCTGTCGTTTATAGAATTTTATAGAAATACAATATGCACTAAACTCATTGGTGTTTCTTATTTGTTCTGACTATCCACATTAGATTAAGTTCTGTGAAGACTTTGATGGAAGGTTTCCCAAAAGCTTGGAGTTATATTTCGATTTATATGTTGCTTTGCTTGGCCATCACTCACATAGGTACCTTATAAATGCTAGAACCTTTTTTAATTTATCATATCCGCATTAGTACTCTATAGAATAGTTTAACAATTGTTCTCACTATGATTCATTTGATTTTCCCCAAAAGGTTTCCTCTTCTGCCCCCAGGTGGGCTAGGTATGGGCTATTATATTCAAGTAAATTGTAGCATGAATGTTTGAGACGAATATTCTTTAACTTAATAATGATCACACTAAAACAAATCAACTTTATTGTAAGTCGAAAAAGGTTCCATATTTGAAGCATCCAAGGAGAATTGCATGCATATTTCTACATATCTAGTGTATTAGTTAGGTTTGGATTTATCTTCTCCTTTTCTTGGCCATCACACACTAAGGTGTTGTATAAATGCTAGAACCATGTTTAATTTGTTATGTCCTTTTTGGTACTTTGTAGAATACTTTAGACTATTTTTCTAACTACTATTCTATCACTTCTGTCAAAAAGGGCTCCTTTTCTACCCCCATGTAGGTTAGGTATGGACTCTTATATTTAAGTAAAATTTAATAAGAATGCTTGAGATGAATATTATTTAACTTAATGATCACAATTACACAAATAGACTTGATGAAAAGTGGAAAAATATTCCATATTTGATGTCGAAGGAGAATTTCTTGCATATTTCAGCATTTCTAGTGTATTAGTGAACCAACCACTGTATCCATTTAAACACTAAGTGACCCAAAGTTGTTGCAAACCCCAATGTCGCATTATTGTGCTGCAAACGTAGGTTAACATGAGGGGAGAGAGATTTGAACCATGCACCTCTCCCAAGCATTAACATTACCTTTAACAATACACCCTTTTTCAATCATGGGTTTGAAATCATTTCATCTTTGAGCCTTGGAAGCATTAGTCAAAGAGTTTTTATCTACTAAAGACTTAGAGGGGTGTTTGAACGTGCAATTTCAATTGCAAAGGTTTCCTGGGTAGCTCATAATGATAAAATCCATTGTTAAATCTGAACATGTATCTGACATAATGTTGATGAGGGTAAAGGTGATTTTTTATGTTATCATCCAGGTCATACATTCTATGGGTGTCATGGTAGGTCAAAGTGGATATTTCTACACTTATAGTAATTGACAATGAAATAGATCTCAACCTTGAAACTTCCAACAAGAGGAAATAGAGTAAATATCGATGTAATTCTGAAGTATAGTAGCCACGTGCAGGAAAAATGATGAATGACAAGACTATAAAAAAATGTAGGACTGGCTCAAGAAAAAAGGAGAACTAGAAGTTAACAAAAATGTAATAATACATAAGGATGGTAAGAGATATTTGCAAGTTGAAGATTGGGCATGTTTGATAGTTGGAAATATTTGAAGGTTTCAAAGTAGAAAAAATTACATATGAACCATATTAAGGAAGCAAGGGAATGAGTTGCAAAATGAAAAACATAGAGATTAAATAGAGGATACGAAAGTAGAGCAAATTACATTAAGAAACAAGAACAAGAAGAAGCACATAGTTCCATAAATCTCTAAACCTGAGTATTTTGTTAGAAAGGTGACCTTGGGTTATAGTTTAAAGGTGGTTGATATTATCAAATTTCTTTTAAGAACACTTTTCTAAAGGGTAGGGTCATCTGACATAGGACATTGACTAATATAAATTAATTAGTTGTTTGGACCAAGGAAAATTCTATTTGCCACCCATTCTCAGCTATGTAATAATGAATCCCCTCGGCCTCTTGTAGGGAAAAAAGGTTGGTGCATGCTTGAAGCATAATGGAAAATGTGACATTTTCCAGTTGTATATTGCTCTCCAACATTTGAGAGAAAAGGCCAAGGAATTCCTCACCTAACCATTTCCTTGCATACTCTTTAATCATTAGATTCCATAAGAAAACATCCCTTGGGCATATTTTGTCAAACAATTTGTAAACCTTTTAAACATTTCACCCATATGCTTCATCTTTAGTCCATGTAGTCCCACTTGGGCTCTCGGCTCTCTCAATATCATCATAAGCAGGGTTTCCCATTTACAGATTTGGAAGGGTTGCATAGGTATAGATCACAGTAGCCAACATGGAATCATTTATCCTGATTCCATACGCATTCCATTCTGAACACCTCCTATATTTCCATAAATTCCCCAAAATTTTGAATACCTCTTGTCAAAACAAAAACCCATAGGTGTAATTTATGGAAACCCTACCTTTATCAAATGCCGAAAATACCCTGCAAAACCAAACACTGCTAATTTAAAATAGAATGGGTCAAACTGTTGTTCGCTATTTGTAAATGAACAATGTAATTGAACCAAAAACTCCATGTTCCTTGTTTGTTAATGTTCAAGCAGATGGCAACCATTCCAAATTTTTTCCCTTGTGCTATGTTTGTGTGCATTGTCTCTCGCCCATGCAGGCTCATTGCTGCAATTTGGCTTTGATACCACATGTAACGTCACTCAATTCTCCTGCTAGGGGACATCACTCACCCAAGCTTGACATTTCACAATTTCACCGGAAACATAGGAATAATTTAATCACAATTGCACAAAATCATAAATAATGTAGGCCAATTAACCCTAACGCACAAATCATAAACCACAACATAATGAAACAAACACATAACCATGTAACAATACCAACAATAGCATTGTATTAATATCAGATGCATAACTTAAATTTAACACATAGTCAAATCACTAGAATACGATTCCACATGTAAGTACAACAGAACCAAATGTGGACATAAACAATTTTAAACACTTATTTGTATGAATTGTTCATTGGTTGCAGAATAAAGGTATGAAGTATGAAGTATTTTGATTTGTATGAAGTGAGGTGCTGAATTTTCGCACATCTTTGTTGTTAATACAATGCTTCACAATGACTTTGGATGACTCTTCTTGGACCTTTTCTAATTAAATTTTGGTTATGCTTGGCAAGTAGTGAGGGTTAGACAATGGAAGAGGCCAAATCCATTAATCTTTCTGTCACAACACATCAATGTAGTAGCTGAAAATAGTTCCCTATCTTCCTATAAGATATTTAAAGTTGACTTGATTGCTTTGTGACTCATTTGGAGGTTATTGAATTACCTTTTTACCATTTGTTTTTGTCGTTCTTGTGTTCTTGCATTTGCTTCTCTTTTTCTTTTTTTCCTTTGTAAGCTTTCCCATGTACCATGCTGATAATATAGAATTTTCATTTGATGTTCAATTTATATGTGATGGTCATATATGTGAAAACTTGTTAATGTGTGATTTCACATTATAATTTTGTAATGTGTAAATTAAAAAAAAAAAAATGACATTAAAGTGCATGACTCACCAATTGAATACTCTAGATATGGAGTTCCATCTCCTTTTAGGCTTTGAGGTGAACAAAATAATAAGACTATTTGTTGGTGTTAAATCTTTCTCCATGATGAATAGGTTCTACAAGGACTTAGTTATAATAGTTGAACAATTACCGCGACATAAAGGAGAGACAATGAACATAATTATGTTTGGTCTCAGAGTGAGTCATAAGCTTAGTGCCATTTTGTATGTTATTTATTTTAGCATATAATATTTGCCTTTTTTAAACTTCATTTTTTAATGGTAATATCTACCAATGCTAACATAGAGAATCAAATGAAATTTAAGATGATTCCGTTTAAAACTAAAAGCTTTGAGCCCATGTGAGTGTGGTTTAGAGGCAAGCAGTGAGGTGAATAGGATTTGTATTTATATGGACACCTAGGTTGAAAACCCCCCAAGTGTATTTTTGTATTATTTAGTTTTTTTTTTTCTTTGAGGTTCTTGTCTGCACACCCTTTTGCTAGTTGCAGTACTTATGGGACGACATAATTATCATTGAGAGGTAAAGAGTGTTTTCCTTGTATCCATGAAATTGCATCTTTTGATACTCACGCATGGTGTGGCTTTGGAAGTGTTTGAGTGCCCCTTAAATATATTTTTACTGTAATGAATATTAGCCAAACTTTGTGTAGGAATTTACAGGGTAAGTTCCTCAGACAGAACACCAAAGGAAACTGCTCACAAAAAGATCATAGATTAATACACCAGTATTATTGACGTGGCTAAAACCCTCTAAGAGGGAAACAATCCATAGCCTGAGCCAACGTGGCCACTTCAAGCAATTTATTAATAAAAGAATGAAAATTTACATAAGCTTCTCTCATGAACGGTTACCCTACAAATGACCCTCCATGCTCTTTAAATAGAGATCATGGACCATCGGGTGTTAAGCCACGGATCAAGTGTCAGTAATACCAAGGAGAGAATGAACCATTGGATCACTACGTATCATGACCGTTGGATTGTAAGTTACAAAAGTACATAGTAAAGAAACACACTTTACCTGACTCTTCACTAGACCAAGTTATACTTAACTATTTCCTATGTGTCAGAATATCCTAACATCCCCCCTTAAGAACAACTTGGGATAGGATTGAAGGATGTACAAATATGACACAATAGGAGAAGGAAAGAGGCACTAGAGCCTATCCCCCCTTAGTGACAACTTCTTGAACTCCAACCATAAATCGAGGTTTAGTAAAATTTGCCTTTGTAAGAGCCTTTGTAAATATGTTTGCAACTTGATCATCTGTTGAACAATATTGCACTTCAAGAATGTGGTTGTGAATGAGCTTTTTGATGAAGTGCATGTGCAGTTCAATGTGTTTGCTATGCTGATGTTGGACTAGATCTTTGCATAGTTGAATGGCACATTGATTATCACACCAAAGTGTAGTCGGATTCTACTGCTGAAAGCCAAACTCTGATAGGATCTGACGAAGCCACAAGGCTTCTTTACTAGCTTCTACGGCACCATGATACTTAGCTTCTACTAAAGAAAGAGAAATGGAACTTTGTTTCTTGCAAGCCCATGTAATAGGTCTTGAACCAAGAGTGAACACATAACCTGCAGTAGACTTCCGATCATCAGGGTCACCGGCCCAATCAAAATCAGTGGAACCAACCAATAGAGGAGATGCTTCTGCACTGTAATGAATCCCAAACTGAACTGTACCTTGAACGTAATGAAGTATTCTTTTAGCTGATTTCCAATGACTTTCATGTGGGTTTTGCATAAACCGAGCAATAAGGCCAACAACAAAGGAAAGGTTAGGACGAGTATGGGTCAGATACAAAAGTTTTCCTACAAGTTGACGGTATAAGGTAGCATCAACTATAGGGGAAGTACAAGTGACAGAATGTTTGGCTCCATATTGAAAGGGAGAAGGGGATGGCTTACAGTCTTCCATGTGAAAATGGCGTAGAAGATCACAGACATACTTGGACTGGGAAAGGGAAATACCTTCCTTGGATTGCAAGACTTGAAGACCAAGAAAATAGTGCAAGTGTCCTAAGTCTGTCATTTCAAACTTCTTTTTAAGGCTAGACTTCACATGGCTTATAAGGTTGGGATCAGTACCAATAAGGATAAGATCATCAACATAAAGAACAAGAAAGATAAGAGACCTTCCCATTTTCTTGGTGTAGATAGTATTGTCAGAATGACACCTAGAAAAGCTAGTTTCTGAAAGAAAGCTATCCATTTTGGCATACCAAGCCCGAGGAGCTTGCTTGAGACCATAAAGGGATTTCTTAATCCGACATATGAGGCTAGAGTTTGTTTGTATAAATCCAGTAGGTTGTTCCATATAGATTTCTTCATGCAAGTCCCCATGCAAGAAGGTAGATTTAACATCCATCTGATGGACTTCCCATTTGAAAGAGGCAGCAAGGGAAAGAACGAGGTGGATAGAGTTCATTTTGGAAACAGGGAGAAGGTTTCAGTATATTCAATGCCTTCAACTTGTGAAAAGCCCTTAGCAACAAGATGAGCTTTATGTTTATCAACTTTTCCATACGGTCCATACTTGGTTCTATAAACCCATTTGCATCTAACAAGTTTTCGTCCCTTTGGTAGAGGAACAAGATCCCATGTATCGTTTGCCAATAATGAATGATATTCTTCATTCATAGCTGCTTTCCAATGTGGATGGCCTGAAGCTTTTGCAAAAGTGTCAGGATCGTGATTTACTGGAGCTTGAGCCAGTAAAGAAGAGGCTCTTTCAAACTGAGAACGTGTACGTCGCTGATCTGTAGGATCACCGGCAAGATCACCTGCTGCATCCCGAGTAGTACGGACCCATCTTTGAAGTTTAGGATCCTAAGAAGGTGGGGGAGGATTGTCATCCTCACTTTCATCATCTGAAGAAGAAATATTTTCAAAAGTAGAAGAGATAGGAAGAGGTGGCACATCCGCCGGACTAGGCTCGCAGGCCGATTTATTTTCAGAAAACTTTACATCTCTTCTAATGATAACATTTTTAGACTTAAATGGAATAAGTCTATATCCTTTGACATCTTCAAAATATCCAACAAAAATACATTTCTCACTCTTAGGTTCTAAAGCTTTATGCTTTTCATCTGGAATATGGGCCCATGCTTCACTTCCAAAAATATGAAAGTGACCTACACCTAGTTTAATGGAACTCCAAGCTTCTTCTGGAGTAATATTCTTTAAAACCTTAGTAGAAGTGAGATTTATTATATAATTTGCACAATTAATTGCTTCAGCCCAAAAACTAAGACTAAGTCCTTTAGATTGAAGCATACAATTAGCCATTTCCTTTAAGGTGCAATTTTTCCTTTCAGCTACACCATTTTGTTGTGGAGTATATGGAACAATATGTTGCATTTGAATTCCATTCTCAATGAAAAAGTTGATGAATTTGTTGTTAACATATTCTCCGCCATTATCAGATCTTAGCTTAAGAATTTGATTTCCAGATTGTTTTTTAACAAAGTCCTTAAAGGCCAATAACATGTTAAATACTTCACTCTTGAATTTTAAGAAGTATACCCAAGTGCATCTGGAGAAACCATCAATGAAAGTTAAGAAATACTTGTAGCTAGAGAATGAAACAACTGGAAGTGGACCACATAAATCACTATGCACAAGCTGTAAAGGGTTTGAGGCTTGCCAAGAGGCACGTTTTTCAAAACTATCCTGATGATGTTTTCTGAGTACACATCCGGAACAAACACCATCTATGCAAGATACCATTGAAACACCTGTCACCATATTTTCTTTACATATATTCTGAAGGGAGTGACAGTTTAAGTGACCAAATTGCTCATGCCAAAGTTTGCTCACTTCATCATTATGAGCAACAAATACCGAGGGAATATTTGATGACCCAAAGTTGTTAAACTTATACAACCTTGTAGAATCATCAGCAATGCCAGTAGCTAAAATATGTCTAGGATCTCTTAGGTCCTTAATTACAACATCATGAGGTGAAAATTCAATGATTTTACCTTGACCTGAATGAGTTATCCGAAATACAGACAAAAGGATGTAGGATAAGGTTGGAACACATAATACATCATTAAATTGACCATTGTCTATATGAACAGTTCCAGTCCCTACAACACTAAGAGAACTATCATCACCAACATATATATTTTTGGTGTTACAATCATTTAAAGAAGAAAACATGGCTTTGTTTTTGGTCATGTGATAAGAAGCTCTAGAATCAATCAGCCACTCATGAGAATTAGAAGAACACGATACATTTAGTGCATATCCAGATCGAGATGTTTGACAACCACATGCAGAAAGTGATATTCCTGAAGATGAAGTTGAAGTTGAAGAGTGCTCCAAATGGATGTTATGCGTCTTCATTGCTACTTCCAAGGCTTCCATCTTCTTAAAGCATTTGGATTCTAAGTGGCCATCTCTATTACAAAATTGGCAATGTCGATCAGTCTTCTTCACTTTGTTTTTATTTGCCTTATCATTTTGTTGAAATGAATTGTCATTTTGAGGTTGAAATTACTTAGGAACCTTGTTTGGTTTAGAACCATTCCTTTTAGGATACGGCTTCTTAGGATTCTTTGAATTTGGTTGCTGTTGGGCGGCTAAGGCTTTCTTAGAAGAGTTTCCAAGATTAAGAAGACCAAGGTGTAATATTTTTTCTTGTTCTCTTATTAAAGAATCACAAAAAGAATCAAAGGAAGGGGACTTGTAGTCTTTTCCTTGAGAAATTAAGGCTTCTCTTGTAGAATGGAAGGTGGAAACAAACACAGAGTAGGATGGTCCCAACTGAGTAAGAATGGAATATATAAGGTTACCATCTTCTTTCTTAACCTTAACACCTTCCAAGAGAAGTATAACGGTCTTGAACTTGGACAGAAAATCTTCAATGGAAGAAAAATTATTGGGGTCCAATGTAAGCAACTCATTTTTGAGTTGATGGGCTCTAAGTTCATTTTTAATTCCAAAAACTTTAGTGAACTGTTTCATTGCTTCATCAAGAGTATCAAGTTCTGTGATATGGAATCTAAGGTCTGGAGAAATAGACATCCCTATCAACCCACGTGCTTAATATTGCCTATTTTCCCATTTGGCTACCTTATCTTCATTTTTGGTTTGGTTTCTTGACCTGAGGCTATTCTGCAAAGACCTTTTCTTCTAAGTAAATCCACAATGTACGACCACCATTGGAAGTAGTTGGTGCTGTCAAGAATAAATTGGCATGGACTTTCCATTTTAATAGAAACTGAAGCTTTATATGCTAAAAATAAGTGTTCCAATGGAAATATCTCGAAAAAATAGGTTGATTAAAAAAAATGGCTCTGAAAATAGCTTTTGAATGAAGAAGTTATGGCTTTTTGAAGAAAAGTTGTTGAAGATGCCGACAAAGTACGGGAATGTGCGGAAATGAATGATAATGTTATATCTAATAAAAAAATCCGCCCCCTTTCCAAAATTAATCTAATAAAGCAGCTTTGGACCAAGAAATACTTGAACTCAAGACCTCTATTCTCATAAAGTAGCTTTGGACCAAGTGAGCTAGATTAAAAGGTTAGTAATTTTTGGAAAAGAGGAAGGGTTTTTTTTTTCTTTTAAGTCACTGAAGCTTTGGGGTGCATGCTTACTTGAAAAAGCTCCTTTTTCCTACAAAACAAAAAACACAAAACCCAACAAGGACATACAAAAGAAAAAACAAACCTTATGGCTTGAAGTTAGCTTTAGCCCGAAACTATATATTTTCCTCAATGTTTCTGATTTTCTGAGATCACACTAAGGCACGGTAGAAAAGAGCATACGCATGAGAAAAATCCTTCCTTTCTATTTCTGAATTGCCCAGATCGCACAGAGTCGTGGGGAAAAGAGCATACATAGAAATGAAAGGTATATATTCGGTAATAAAAAAAGCAAAGAGCTAAATAAACCGAAATAAAAAAAGATAAAATAACTAAAAAATTGCAAATAAACAGTGTATACCTCTAGATCTTAAAAATGACGTAGCTAGGGCTACCAGAAACATTTTAACATGAAACAAAAGGGGTTCCTCACTGGAACAGATGCTCCTAACACAATAGAGCTATCCTCTCGGCCCGAAAGCAGTCAAAAACAGTAGATATAGGAAACAATAGTCGGATGTAGTTCTACTGGCTTTAGATTTGGATCATCAACGGATGCAGCCCTCAACTTGGCTCTGATACCATGTAGGAATTTACAGGGTAAGTTCCTCAGATAGAACACCACGACACTGCTCACAAGTAGATCAAAGATCAATACACCAGTATTGTTGACTTGGTTAAAACCCTCTAAGATAGAAACAGTCCACGGCCTGAGCCAACGCAGCCACTTCAGGCAATTTATTAATAAAAGAATGAAAATTTACATAAGCTTCTCTCATGAACGGTTACCCTACAAATGATCCTCCATGCTCTTTAAATAGAGATCATGGACCAATCGAGTGTTAAGCCACGAATCAAGTGTCGGTAATACCGAGGAGAGAATGAACCGTTGGATCGCTACATATCATGACCGTCGGATTGTAAGTTACAAAGTACATAGTAAAGAAGCACATTTTACCTAACTCTACACTACACCAAGTTATACTTAACTATTTCCTATGTGTCGGAATATCCTAGCACTTTGTGCTTACAATTTTAACATATATTTAGCGGTTACATTTCAGAATCATTGTTATTGATTGTTGTATTTTGACATCTTAAATTAATTAATAGTGAGAGGCACTCCCAATTAATTTTATAGACTCGATAACTAGTTGGATTCAAACATATAGTTCATTATTCATAATTACATCAGATGTACTCAATGTTTTTAACTTTTTGGCATTAAAAGAGTGTTTTAGAGTCATATTTTTACGATGTCATAACATACTTACATGATTCATAAGGTAAGAAATCAGTGTTTGGTATAATTGTAGATTTTAGGTTTGATAATGATAGGTTAATTATAAGCTATAGATGTCATCAAAGTTTCACTTCTAATTGAGTATTCAACTAAACATATTGAATGTCTTATACATACCTATTTTTCCCTGCACCTACTTTTCATAACTTCCATACCCATTAGGTAGGGACTTGCAACTTCAATTCTATTTTTCTCGTTTAGTAAAATATTTTCCAGGACTTTAAAATGTTTTATAATTGATTGAAAGTTGTAGAATTTACAATTTATAGATTTTCAAGGTCTAATATTTTAAAGTATAATTTTTTAAAGGGTTCTAGCACAATGGAAGAGCACCTGCTTTACAAGCAGGAGGTTGGTGGCTCGATTCCATCGTGCCCTAATATTCATATGGAATGGAAGCAATCAATTTTTGGTGACGGAGGCTCCTTTTACCATCACCAATGAGCTTATAATGAAATTTTTCGACCCTCACCAAAATATGAAATGGTGAAGGTCAACGACCGCCATCATATATATATATATATATATAATATATATAATATAATATAATATATATATATATATATATATATAATATATGCATCAATAATGACCACCATAAAAGGTCCATCACCATAAATCATTATTGGTCATTTGAAATGATGACATTCACTATATGTCATTATAATAATTTTTCATGACAGACCTTGAATGTCACCACAACGCCCATACTTCTAGTGATTCGGTCTTTGGTGACGTTCTTTTTCTAGTGACAAAAACTCTTTTGACCATCACCAATGAGCTTATGGTGACATTTTTCGACCCTCATCAAAATATGAAATGGTGACAGTCAATGAATGTCGCCATATATATGCATCAATAGTGATGGCCATAAAAGGTCCATCATAATAAATCATTGTTATTCATACGCAATGGTGACAACCATTATTCTTCATTATAATAATTATTCATGACAGACGTTGGATGTCACCACAAAACCTATACTTTTGACGATGCCACCTTTGGTGACATTCAATTTTTTGTTGATGGAGGGTAATGTCCATCACCATTACTCATGTCAAATGGTGATGGTCACTATCCATCATTATAAATCATTATTGGTGACGGTCCTTGCATGTCACCACAACACCTATACTTTTGGCAATGCCACCTTTGGTGATGTTCAGTTTTTGGTGACGGAGACTCTTTTGACCATCACCAATGACCTTTTTTCTTATAGTGAATGTTTTTCCTTTAATAGGTCAAAGAATTATTCTAAGATTAAATCTTTGATATACATTGTTCTTCATTTTCTTTGATAAAAAATTCAACAACTTGTTTCATTGAATCATTGTCACATTGCATATCTAGATATTTTGTCATATTCTTGATTGGATAAATTACTTGATGGTCTTGATCATTATTATTTCTTCCTGTGCTAGACCTTGTAACTACATGAAGTTTTTTATAATTCAAAATTTTACGTTTCATATCAGTTTATAGTATATTGATGGATGTTTTGTTTAAGACTTTTTCTATAATTTTAGGACATTCTTCCAACGAATGGTCACTCAGATTACACATATTACAAAAGAATAAATCATTCTTGTCTTTTAAGGGATATTCAGTAACAAAATGTCCCTGTTTATAGCAGGTATGTCAATAGAATCTACCTCATCCTTGACCATGACCACAACTTCTACTATTATAACAACCAAAACATCCTGCATTGCCTCCTCAGCATCATCCTCTTCCACTAAATGAGGATGATTATGGGATTTCGTCAGTAGCTTGTGTGTATTAAAAAATGTGGAAGTTAGGTTTAGCTTTCCTATTCAATGGACATTCCTAAGTGGAATGTACATTATCTTTGCAAATTACACAACACTTTGGATTGGAATTTCGTAAATTATAATTGTAGTATTTAGTGGAGTGATTAGAAGCAGTTCGACAAATATCACAATATACCTCAATTTGTATTTTTCTAACATCTTGATCAATATAGTTTAAGAAATTAGGTGTCTTTGGTAAGGCCTTAGTACAACATATATGATTATTTTGAAGTAATATCTACATCAAAGTATTTTGTAGTTTTTCTAATATATCTTCGATCTTATTATCGGTTGGTGCAATGATCAATCTACTTTTGTCATATTATTTGATCTGTTGTGTTAACTTAAGGGATTCCTTGTATGTTTTGACTTCATGCATACATAACTGTGAACATATTTTTTGAAGTAAGCACACCACATATGATTGTACGAGAAGATTCTCATTGATAGTATATGGGATTTGACATAGTAAATATTTGAATCATTTGTTGTAGTCTTGTATAGATTCATTTGGACTCTCCTTAATATCATTTAGTTTTTGTGCTACCAATGCTTAACGTATTGTACCTTAAAGAATGTGAGGAAGCTAGTATTTGTTTTCCCCAGTTAGGTTCATCAACCATGTTAGAGAAATTTTCCTTAAAGATGCAGCAAACTGCACCTTTTTTTAATATTCATTGTTGATGTCGTTTGCAGTCCAAAATTTTTCACAGACAAACCAATGTCTTTTTGGGTCTTCATCACCCTCATAGATGGGTGTATGATTCAGGACCATGTTGCTCATATAGGGTAACATCAGCCAAAATTGGTCATTTTGGTTACATACCTCGTTAGAGGTTGTGACTTTATTTTCTTCGTTATTGTAGGTGTATTGATATAATGACTCATCGGTCTGACAAGCCCTATCTATGTATTTTGTGAACCGACTTACCTGTGGTAATGACTCTTTGTCAACCGATTTCGAACTTTTGGTTTCTTCAATGGAATCAAACTGTGGTGGGGGGGTATGATGGTGATATTAGTCAATTGGAAAAGAATTTGTTCTAATCCATTGTTATTATCTAATTGATCTTGGATAAAATTTTCATTTTCTTGATGGTTTCTTTGTTGGTATTCATGATGAGGCTCATCAATATGTAAACTATATGGGTGCTAATGCCACTCTCCAGCTTATTAAAATAAACTTTTCTTACATTTACTTACATATTTTATTACATTTTGCTTAGTGAGAAGGGTAAAGGTGAGATGTTATGTGATGTGGCCTAATATGCATTAATTGCAAGAATTGAAGCAATTTTGGGCTAATTTAAGTAAGGAACTCAAAGTGGACAAGAAAGAGGGATTTTAGTATATTTTTCTCCCTCCTTAACTCCTCACATCATTCAAAGATTCCTCTACCACATCTCATTAGTTCAGAGTTACAAGCAACCGAGCCAACCAAGTTCATTGAGAGCCAAGCCTGTGACAGTGATGAGAAGTGATTCTTGAGTTTGGGAGCCAAGTCTCCCTAATTTTTAGGAAGTTGTTGGTAGCCTCAGTTTGTATAAATAAGAAGGCCAAGGGCCTCAATAGGATTCAATTTTTTGTCATAGCCAAGAGGCAATCTAGAGCTAAAACATTGTGACTATTAATCTTATGTTGTATTTAACATTTTGATGATAATGAGAAGGTTTACCTTGATCCAATATTAAGTTGACTCAAAGGGTTGAAGCTTATGGCTTAGGGCCCAACCCTAGAAGAAGAGGTTTCTCTTTTTGTACATGTATTCTTAGATTAAAGTCATAGTTAGCTGTTGAAGTTATTTCTGCTTTGTTTAGTTTAACAGGTATTTGAATGATTGTCTAGTCTTGTTTCCATTAGTTGAAGAAGTAGATTAGTGGTATAGTAGTGAGAAAGAATACTTTAGAAAATCTTGTGACAGCGGCCTCTTCTTGATCTCCCTCACGAGATCATGGTTTGAGGGCCCCACTCTCACAAACCCAAAAATAGATTTATCTTTTGATGATTACATAGCTTAGGGTTCATTGTTTTTTTTTTTTTACGTTAAGACTAACCTAAGTACCCACGGGGGATTTGAACCGGTGACCTATCGCAAGGAGTGCCTTAACAACGCACCCATTCACCGTCAATCCAAAGCCCCGTGGGCAGCTTAGGGTTCATTGTTGAATAGATCACTATTTATGATTTCTTGGAAGAACCTATGGTTTTCATTTAGTTTCTTGAGTTTTCTATAGTTTAAGAAGGTAGTTCATTTCATAGATCTAGTCATTAGTCATCAATAAATCAGTTTTCTCAAATTCAACTCATATTTTTACCATTTATATGAAGTTATGCATATATGAAGAGAAGAACATGTTTTTTTGCAGGGGTTGTTGATCTGCAGGGAGGAACTCATCCCACCAACATCATATAAGTCTTATCCACCTTCTGCCAAGGCCTACCAACCCCTAATCCAAATATTTGTTTTGTAGCCACTGTGGACAACCACCTTGGGAAAATCCAACCATATTGAATTGTTGGGATGAGCCTTGGGTAATGTGCACCTTCCCTACACCCTATTTCACTATCAAAAATCTTTCCAACACCTCATTTCACCTTCCATACCTTCCTATGGCCTTCAACTAACCTCGTGTAGAAAATCAGGACATCCTGTAGTAAACCAAGACATCATGTAGGAGTTCCTGTAGCAGCTACAGGATCTCCTGTAGCAGTAAGTTTAAACCTGTTTTAAGCAGAAATGACAGTCTAAGCATAGGGCAGGCCCTCCACTTGACTTCCATTCCTCTTAGTGCCTTTTTAGACAAGCTCTTTCATGCCTTTCTCGCCTGCAAATATGATATTATTTAACTTAGCATATACATTTCTAAATAAAAAATCAAAAGAATATTTTTCTACCATTTCAATATGAGATAGCTAGTGCATGCATACATCAATCATAAAGGGATAGGATAACTTCCTATGTCCACTTAGTCCAAATAGCCAGATGATAGAATGCAAGGTTCGATTAGTTCTTTTCTTAAAGTAATGTATGTCATTTCTTAGCTAGATTATTTCATGGCATAAGAGTTTCCATTCAACTCTTTAATTTCCTAAATACGCAAGTATTTACTTTCTTGCATTAAATCTTAATTGTACATTCATTATTAGTAGTCAGACTCCTTCCAGCCAATAGGAGACTTGTTTGAAAACCCTAGTGTTCTATCACCCCAATTGGAAAGTGACAAGAGTAGATTGTTTCATCTACTGTGCATATAGCACTATCACCTCCAAGTTTGTACTAATCCCCAGGTTGATAAAGTAAAGTTGGTGGCCCTAAGAGTTGCAACATCCTTGCTATATTACTTAGGCTCATCACTTTTTGGTGCCATTTCTAGGGAGGTGTCTAGGTAGATGTAATTTCTACTTTCCTCTGTATTTGACATTCAATAAATAGTTGCAATTTCTGGTTTCTTTCTATTTTGCAAGTAATTCTGAAAAACCCTAAAAAGAAAATAAAATTTCTTTCATGCCTCATGGGAGTAGAGACAATTTAGGAATTTTCTTTCCAAAATTCCCCATACCATCGGAAAATCAATATTCCCTCTTCTTTGGTGGCTGTCATCTTCCCTCTTTGACTTCATGGGAGCTAGAGGACTGATTAGGTGAACAACCAGAGATATTTGAAGAGCCTATTGGGGAAGAAGAAGAAGAAACACTTCCACACAATTACAATATGGATGAAAACCAAAATGAAGGTTCTTTTCCCATTAGATAGAATAATGGAGATGATAGGATGAAAAACATAAGCCCCTCTTCCCTTCCTCACTTCCATGGCTTTACCTCAGAATACCCTAATACCTTCTTGTTTGAGTTTGCTGTCATCTGCAAATCTTATGATTATACCTCTAATGACCAGAAGTTGAACTTGTTCGAATCCACCCTTAAGGATGCATCCTTGCAATGGTTCATGGGTTTACCTGGGGACATCATCACTACCAGGCCTGAAACGCACCAATCCTTCAATGAAAAGTATAGGGACTACTGTAGCTCCAATGACACCAAATAAGAAATCTTTAGAATGACCCTAGGACATGATGAATCCTTATAATATTATTAGGAAAGGTTCCAACTCAGGTACAAAAGAGTCAGATTCACCCTTGATCCTGAATCACTCAAGTTAGTCCTCCTTAGAGGGATCAAGAAAGATATAATAGAAACCCTAAACATGTTTTCTAGAAGGGACATCTATCAACTATCTTGTGATGATATCAAGATAGTTTTCAAAAATCATTCTAGGGCTACCAGAAAGAAGGTTAGGGTAGTCAAGCTTTGTCTAGTTCTTCCTCCTCCAGCACATCTATCAAGAGTGAAACTGGAAACATGTTGGAGGACTTTAAGAGTGAAATGTTGCATATTGTTGCTTTGGAAATGGACACCATGCAGATCAATAAGAAGTAGAAGGAAGCAAAGAGAGCCTTAGCTATCTTTTTCCCTAGATCCATGAGAAGGCACGTTGGAAATGAATGTCAATTGAATGTTATAGAGGTTTGCTTAGTCTATGAGGAAAACCACTCCACAGACACGTGTCCTTCTTTTCCTAGATTGAAAGATGTATATCAAGGAATTAGAGGTCTGGCTGAACAACTCTGTTATATCAACCAAAGGAGGCCTCAAGGACCATGACCATACCAACATGGCATGCAAGGGGCATCCTATTCATATTAAAAACCCAAGCAGAATGCATCCATTGCCCCTCGGTTTCCTCCTACTCATCCTTCTTGGTACACACCTTCTCGCTGGTCTTA
Source organism: Pinus taeda (assembly GCA_000404065.3). Classification (NCBI taxonomy): domain Eukaryota; kingdom Viridiplantae; phylum Streptophyta; class Pinopsida; order Pinales; family Pinaceae; genus Pinus; species Pinus taeda. The sequence continues at coordinate 67,661 of APFE031152144.1, forward strand.
TGCACCTCAATACCATTCCCAACCTACCAATCAATCATTTCAACCATATGTTCCCCCACAACCTCAATGGAATCCCCCATCATAGGGTTGAACACTCCCATTCAACCAATCTCCAGCCTTACTAACTCCACCTCCATCTCAACCACAACTCCTCCACCTTGCTCCACCTAAGAAACCTCAGATGCCTTCTCAACCAAATCTGAACCTAAACAATGAGCAAGCACAACAGTTCTATAGTGGAGAGACATCCTAGCCTGCTGATGCTGTGGAGATTCAAGAAATCAACCTCAGGTCTGGAAGAGTGCTTCCAGATAACCAACCTCCATCTCCATGTGAGGAGCTTAAAGTGGAAAAGGAAGAGAGTGTTCGTCAATCTAATCCACCTCCTTTTCTTAAGAGACTAATCCATCCTAGCAAGCACACCCGAGAAGAGACTAAACTTCTGGGTCAAGTGAAAAACTTGTGTGTTGAAATCCCACTCCTCCAAGCTATCAAGGATGTCCCCATATACAACAAGTTAATCAAGGAGAAATTCTTCAAACATCCTGGGAGGAAAAAGAAATACACCCCTACCATTAGTGTCATTGGACAACTGTCTGAATTAATGTTGGGGAGAGTGATTTTCCCAAAGTATTTAGACCCTGGAAGTCCTGTGCTAGATGTGCACATTGATGGCATCATCATTCCCCGTAACTTGATTGATCTTGGGGCTGCCATCAATCTAATGACTAAGGAGACCATGCTTAAATTGAATCTCTAAGGATCATTAAAGAAGACCACAACAATCTTGTAGCTTGCAAATAGATCCATAGTAGCTCTTGAGGGTGTTGTTGAGGATGTGATGGTCTCCATTGATTCCTAGGAATACCCTTCTGACTTCTTAGTTCCCTAACCTGAGACCAATTTCAATGGTTATCCTCTGATCGTTGGAAGGCCATGGCTAACCAGTACTGATGCTTACATAAGTTGCAGGGCTGGGAATATGACCATCAAAAATGGGCATTTGTCCAAACAATTATCTTATATCCTCCTACTCAACCGTCTATATAGTATGACTTTCCCTTATCATTGGAAGAGGAAGAGGAAGATGAAGTATATCACATCCTACCCAATCTATACCCTAGATGTTATTATAGGAGGGGGAAACTCGGTGAAGATGACCTGATTGATCAAATCCTCTAGAATCATCCCCCCAACACCATGTCTCTTGATGAGTTAGTAAAGAAATCTAAAGATAACCCTTGGACTAATTTGTGCCCAGCTTACTCAAATCATGCTCATGCCAAAATTATATAATTTGGTCCAGCTAAAACATTGAAAATCAACCCCTCTCTCTCTACACATCATGAAAAGGAGTTATGTGACATGCTAAGAGAGCACCTGGATTCCTTTTCCCAGAGTTATAAGGAAATGAAGGTACTGCACCCTTCGATGTGTATTCACAACATTTACTTCAAGGAAGGTTGCAAGCCATTACACCAACCTCAGAGGAGAGTGAACCCATCCCTCAAAGGCATAGTTAAAGAAGAACCACATAAGTTGTTGGATGAAAGGTTCATTTACCCCATCTCAGATAGTGAGTGGGTGTCAATTGTAGTTTTGGTCCCAAGAAGAATGGAAAATGGAGGATTTGTGTGGACTACAAGGACTTAAACAAAGGCACTAAAAAATATCATTTCCCTCTACCTTTCATTGATCAAGGTTTGTATGGTCTTGCAGGGAAGAAGTTATTCTCTTCATTGGATGGATTCAGTGACTACAATCAGATCCAAGTCATCCCAGAGGACCAAGATAAAACCACATTCACTTCTCCTTGGGGTACCTTTTCTTATAGGTTCCTACCTTTTGGATTATTTAATTCCCCTACCACTTTTCAAAGGGCATTCTTGAGCATTTTTCTGAGCTAGTTCATGACTCTGTATAAATCTATATTGATGATTTCACTCCCTATGCATGTGATTTCCTGGAGGCTCTCTCTAACTTGGGGAAATTATTAATAATTGAATTGAAATGAACCTATCCCTTTTTCCTGAGAGATGTGATTTCTTGATGAATGCAAGGATTTTTCTCGGTCACTCAATATCCCAGGAAGGACTTCAAGTGGACCCAAGTAAAATTGCTATCATAAAGAGGGTCCTTCCTTGTTAGACGCAGAGGGATGTCAGAAGTTTCTTGGGCTTAGCCAGATACTATAGGAGATTAATAAAGGATTTTAGCAAGGTAGCCTCACCATTGTTTGGACTACTGACCAAGGAATCTAAATTTTACTGGTCAGAAAGTTTCCAAACAGCCCTAGAAAACAAGTTGACTATTTCACCCATACTTTGAGGCCCAAATTGGGCTCTTCCTTTCAACATCCATGCTGATGCCTCTAGCAAAGCTATAGGAGCAGCTCTAGGCCAAATAGATGACAAATTGCCTTATGCCTTTTACTTCATCAGCAAAAATCTGTCCAAGGCTGAATTGAACTATACTGTGACTGAAAAAGAGCTCCTAGTTGTTGTCCATTCATTGAACAAATTTAGACACTACATCACTGGTTACCAAACCTTTGTACATACTTAGAAAGTTGGCATCAAATATTTGATGAAAAATCCTAATGTAAATGTCATAATTATTATATGGTTGCTTTTATTACAACAATTTGATCTAACTATTATTAATAAGCCTGGTAGAGAAAATGTAGTTGAATTTTTTTTGTTTAGAATTGCTTTGCCTATAAGTGAGGAAGGAATGCTTGATGATAGCTACCAGATGAGAATTTATTTGCTATTTCAGTTCTCTCTCCATGGTTTTCTGACATAGCCAACTACCTAGCAGTTGCATAGTTCCCTCCAAATCTCTCCTCCAAGGAAAAAAGAAGAATTGTAAGAAAGAGTGCCCCATTCACTTGGATTGGGGGTAATCTCTTCAAGCTAGGACCAGATAAATTTTTCAGGAGATGTGTCAGGGAAGAGGAAGTCTTTGAAATCCATTTGACCTATCATTATGGGCCTTTTGGATGTCACGTTGAAGCCAAGAGGACAACCTTCAAGGTAATGCAAGATGGCTACTACTGGCCCACTCAAAACTAAGATGCAAGAAGATACAATAGTCAATGTTTTTAGTGCCAGATAATGGGGAAACCTACTCCCATGGATTAGATTCCTTTGTAACCTCATTTGACTCTAGATCCATTTGACAAGTGGGGCATGGATTTCATTAGGCCCATTGATCCACCATTAGGGCAGAAAATGTACATAATTGTATGTATTGATTATTTGACAAAGTGGGCTAAGACCAAGGTTGTCAAGGTAGCAACATAAGAAAAAGTGGTTGAGTTCTTTAGGGAAAAAGTAGTTTACAAGTTTGGGTACCCTAGGGAACTAGTCACTGATTAGGGAGCTCAATGCTCAATTCACATCACACCTGACGAAGAATTTGTTGAGGAAACATAAGATCAAACCTAGGAAGTCAGCTACTTATCATCCTCAGGCAAATGGACAAGTACAAGTTACCAACAGAGAATTGAAAAGTCTCCTCACCAAGGTTGTGAGAAACAACATAAAATATTGGGTTGATAAACTAGTGGAGTCCACTTGGGCCTATAATATAACCTGGAAGAGAACCACTGGCTTCACCCCTTATGACTTGGTCTATTTAAAGAAGGCTACGCTCTCCATTGAGTTTGAATACAACACTTTGAGAATGGAAACACAATTGGATTTGTATGTTACAAAGGCACAAGAAGAGAGGCTACTCCAGCTCAATGGTTTGGATGAATTCAAGATTCAAGCCCTCATACACACTGAATTTATTCAAGTACAAAGAAAGGTTTGGCATGACAAAAACATGAAGGAAAAAGTTTTTGAAGAAGGAGATTGTGCTCTGTATATGACTCCAAGTTCAGGGACTTCAAAGGAAAAATAATGACCAAGTGGTTGGGCCCATATCTGATAGAAAAGTGCCATGACAATGGGGTTGTGCAAATCAGGACCATTGATGAAGAAGGTATCCCATTTCTTGTCAATGGATACAGATTGAGAGCCTATAAAAGACATCTATCAAGGGAGGAGTTCATTAGTATCATCAGTAAGGAAGTGAATGTGATTGGAAGTGTCTCAACTTCCAGCACACCCAATTCTTGAAGACTTTTTTTATTTCTGTAAAAAGGAAAAAAAAAGAAAAACAATAAGGGACTTAGGTGAAAACCTCTATGAGGCACCTAAGGCCAACTCTTGGGTTGAAAACCTCCTTGAGTAAGCCTAGCAGTGAAAAAAGGAAAATAAAAAGATCCCTGGGTGAAAACCTTCCTTGAGGTGCCTAGGGCAGGCATACAAGCTGAAAAACTCCTTTGGGGTGACCTGTGTGTCTTCCAAAAAAAAAAGATAAAAAAGAAAAAAGAAAAAAAAGGAAAAATGCCATGGCAAGGACCTCAAACTTACCCATTAATAAAATTATGTGATTTTGTAGGTTTTTAAAGACAACAAAGGACTCAGAGTTCTAGGGACAACAATTCAAGTATCACCTCAATTCCTCCTCCATACACTTCATCTCATGGATGCCTACCATGTCCCCATAATCCATTTCCACTTTCAGACATCAAAAACCAATTCTTGAGTAGTTTTCTAGCTTTCTATAGGATGTCCTGTAGTTGCTATAGGAAGATCCTGTAGTACTACAGGATGTCCTGAAATACAACAGCAAAGGGATCCAGATTAGAAGAAAATGATGTAGACATTTCTAGGTTAAAAATAAGGACCCTACACCTCACCATATCTCACCTAACATCCACTCATATCCATACCTACCCTTGTGTCTATATAAAAAAAAAAAACACAAGAAAATGAAAAAATATACAAGAAAAGACGGGAGAATCTAGAGGACATGTCATCATTGGCCTCATCCACCCATCACTCCATACCCTTCATCATTTCCTAACTAATACACCACCACCAAACCTCCTTGAAAGTGAAAAAAAAAGACAAAAAAATGATGAAGAAAAGGCAACTACAAGGTTTCCTGTAGCAACTACAGGATCTCATGTAGCATCATGTGTTACAACATCAAAATGCAATTGCTACATTCTCCTTCAACGGTAATGCAAATAGGGGGCTCCAACATCTCTACAAGCCTTGTGCCTCCTGTCTAGAGCTTATTAATAGCAGCAAGGATACCAAGTACCTGCACACAGGAAACAACCAAAAGAGAGCACTCACTTGAAACAATAAGGTCTTCCTTCAACATGCATGGACCAGTAAAGGTACGCACAGGTATGGCACCTCATATGAACTCTTCCCTGAGTATGATATGCTAAAAGTGTAAGGAATGTGATTTTTTTTTATATAAGCTGGAGGTGGCCAGTTAACTTGGCCACCCTCGTCTCAAAGACAAAAAGTAAACTCTTAGTTAGCATCCCATGTTGGAATGTCACATCAAGGAGCATCATTTGGAAAAGTTGGTGATAATTAGGAGGGGTGGCTGCATGATCACCAACCATGGGCCAACGGTCCCAATGAGAAAATCCCTTATTGTTGCTAGCCAACATAGTGCTCCAAGGAATCGACCATAAATAAAAAAAATTCCAAACTTTCATGAACCCATTTTTCATATTGATATTAGAGAGACTAGGACAACCTTGGAGAGCCATCAAGGAATAAAAGCATATTTTGGAAACCCTATAGGAAACAAAGCTATAGGAAACTACAAGAATCTCAAGGAGCTACAAGAAGCACTAGAAATTCACAAGAAATCTGCAAGGGGGTGCCTACAGTCTAGTTGATCAGCAATTCTCATCATCCATATCATCACAGTAAAATGTAGGTGGCCCATCTCTCCTTTGTTTTTGACTTGATAACCAGGGAAGAAAGAGAGAAACAAGTCTAAAATTTTCTAGTAATTACAGTGGGCCCGGGGTTTACATAGAGTTTTGTGAAGTTTAAAGAAAATTGTGGGGAGATAGGAAAGGGTAAAAATTGTAGTCATCCACCAAAGATTCTAAACTCTCACTCACCCTGAAATCACACTAAAACTAGCCTACAAAACCTCCTACAATCATCTAACTAGAGAAGAGAAATGGGAAGAGGATTCAACAAAAGGGAACCCACAGACACATCCAAGTTCCACCTTCATCCCCCTATGGTAGATATATTTGGAGGCATCATTAGTTGGGATTTTGTTATTTTCTCAGAGGGTATGATGATGATATAGCTCAAGAATTTTCCATGGCACTCAACCCTCGGGCTAGAAACAATGCTACTACTATGGTGAGAGGGTTGTTAATTAGAATCAACCCTGACGTGATCAACAGAGTCACCACGCTTTCTCAAGGGGTGCAATGGAGAAAGGAGGATAATGCTAGCAACACTTTTGCTAAGAAAACCTTTTTCCTAGAGGATGAAGAGCTAATTAAGGACCAAAATGGGGTCAGAAGGGAGAGCCTTCCCTATCCTTCAAATGAGGTGAGATATCACATTCTCAAATACATTTCTTGTGAAGGGAGGCTAAGTGTAGTCCATGTCTACCAATTTAGACTCCTCCATGAGTTGACATTTGGAGAGGAGCTACCCATAAACCAAAGGCTTAGTGTGCATTATTTCATTTTATAGTCAATGATAGACATCATCTAAAAGGTACAAGAAGGGAAACATAAAAAAATTGGCACATCATGGACTCATTAAGCTAGTACTAGAGGATGACTTGAGCCAATTAAGAATTCCTATTCTATGGTCCACATTTAGAGACATGGACAGAGAGGCTGTAATGAAATCCAAGCCCTTGAATATGATAGGGACCCAAATTCTAGTGAAGAAGAAGAGGCACAAGAAGAAGGAGAAGAGGCACAAGAAGAAGAGGAGGCAGAAATAGATAAAATGGAGGAGGAAGAAGGAAAAGAAGGAGAAGAAGATAAAGTTGAAGAGGAAGGGAAGAAGGAAGAGGTGAGCCCTGAGGAACATACCAAAGAACAGGAGAAATCTCCAAGGTTGACCCCTAATCCAACTGAGAAGGAGGCAACTGCTGCCTTTACCACCCTAAGAAGACCCATCATGTCAAAAGGGAAAAGGCAGAGGTAGAATCCACTCTATTTCAAAAAAATAAGAAGCACCAAGATCAAGCAGGGGAGGCCACAAACAACCACAAGGACTCCCATCATAATTGAGGAGTCACCAAGAAAGCAAGAAGATCTAGTTTCCTTGGGAATGAAAGTTGAAGAGGGCACATCCAAACAAGCTACCCAAAGGCTCCCATCACCTATGTTAGGAAGCTTGTCACTAGGCCAACATCAACAAAGCAAGAGAAGGCACCTGTGACCCCATTATAGAGAGGAAAAATCCTTCTACAGGATCCTTAGGAAGTCCTACATGAAACACATAAAAAAGCTATAGGAAGGACATTAGGGGCAAAGGGAAGGCAAGGAAGCAACACCACGAGTGCAGGAGGGGGGAAATTCTCCAAAAACATCTGAGGTAGAATCCCAGGAGCTGTAGGAACCTAGCCCACAACCAAATCTGAGATTTTACTACAATTTCATTGAGGGAGGAAAAGTAATACCACAAAAATTTGCAATCCCTCTCTTCTTTAAGCTTGAGAAAGAGAGAGGAAGGACACATTGCTCGACCCAAAATTCTAAGTCAAAGAATGTAGATGTGGGCCATATGGAAGAGAAACTCCTAGAGATGGGCAGGGTGTTGAGTGAGTTGAGAGAGAGGGAACGAATTATGAGATCTCAACTACAAGAAGAAAACAAATGGATAAGAAGATAGTTGCAGGAAAAAGAGAGCCAATTGGCCACCATGGAAAGCCCCTTCATGGAGGCACTTCAGTGCATGATGCCATCAAGATCATATGCACTATACCTCAAGGATCAATGGCTTCAATTTTAGATTAATACAATAGAACAACAAGGGAATATGAATTTCCAAGACTATAAACAGTTCATTGACCTATGTGACAAGAGAACCATGGAAGATAATGCCAAGATATTTGAATTTTACGTACACAAATTGGCATTAAGAGATTTGAATGTGTGGGCCCCAATGCAAAGTTGGGGGATTTACAACTAATGGCCCTTGCATCATGGATGAGTCATGAGGAGGTCAGGGCTAAGGAGGTGAAGAGAATATTGGAAAAAGAGGAAGGGGAGTGCCTTTACATCAGAGCAGAACAAATAAATTCCATGGATGTCATTAGAAACCACACCATCATCTCCAATGATGCCCAACTTGCACAAGATACGTAGCTACACAAGAACAAGCCATCACCCACTTTGAAAACACTTAGAGGTTGCTGGGAATTGAAAGCCAACAAGCATGCCAGAGGAGACGGAGCAACCTACCACACAGTCTAAGGATCAGAGAGTAGCATTCCCCTGAGAGGTTGAGGAATGCACTAGAAAGGACCCCACTGTATAAGAATTCCATGCAGATACTAAAAATCAATTTGATTAGTTTGAAAATCAATCCACGCTTCATGTTGGGTCTGTTAGAAGGTAGGAAGGAAGAAGAGGAAAGAAATAAGTTGGAAGAAATGGAGAAACATGCAGGGTTCTATCTTCAAGAGGAAACTCCATAAACAGAGGCCTAGGATGTTAGAGAGGCCACAAGAGCTATGAAACATATGTACATAGAGTAAGTTGCTCAGAGGATGAGCAACACCTTTAGTAGGGGGGATGATGAGGCTCATCGATAGGTAAACTATATGGGTCTTAATTCCACTCTCCAGCTTATTAAAATCAACTTTTCTTACATTTACTTACATACTTTATTATATTTTGCTTAGTGAGAAGGGTAAAGGTGAGATGTTATATCATGTGTCCTAATATGTATTAATTATAGGAATTGGAGCATTTTTGGGCTAATTTTAAGTGCAAGAATTCGAAGTGGATAAGCAAGAGGGATTTTAGGAGATTAATCTCCCTCCTTAACTCGTCAAATCATTCGAATATTCATCCACCAGCTCATCAGCTCAGAGTTACAAGTAGCCATACCAATCGAGTGCATTGGCAACCAAGCTAGTGTCAGTGAAGACAAGTCATTCTCAAGTTTGGGAGCCAAGTCTCCCTAACTTTTAGGAAGCTGTTGGTAGCTTCAGTTTGTATAAATAAGAAGGCTAAGGGCTTCATTAGGATTTGATTTTGTGTGATAGCCAAGAGGCAATGTAGAGCTAAAGCAATGTGACTATTAATATTATGTTGTATTTAACATTTTGATGATAATCAAAAGGTTTACCTTGATCCAACACTGAGTTGACTCAGAGGGTTGAAGCTCTTGGGTTAGAGCCCAAACCTAGCAGCAAAAGTTCCTCTTTTTGTACATGTATTCTTAGATTAAAACCATAGCTATTTGTTGAAGTTATTTCTAATTTGTTTAGTTTAAAAAGTATTTGAATGATTGTTTAGTATTGTTTCCATTAGTTGAAGAAGTAGATTCATGGTATAGTAGTGAGAAATAATACTTCAGAAGATCTTGTGATAGTGACCTCTTCCTCTTCTCCCTCTTGGGATCATGGTTTAAGTACTCCACTCTCATAACCCCAAAAACATATTTATCTTTTGATCATTTCATAGCTTAGTGTTCATTGTTGAATATATCACTATTTATGATTTGTGGGAAGCACCTAGAGTTGTCATTTTGTTTCTTGAGTTTGTTATAGTTTAGGAAGGCGTTTCATTTCATAGATCTAGTCACTAGCCATCAATAACTCAGTTTTATCAAATTCAACTCATCTTTTCCCTATTTATATGAAGTTATGCATAAATGAAGAGAATATCATGTTTTGTTGTAGGCATTGTTGATCTGTAGGGAGGAACTCTCCCTCCAGCCTCATCTAGGTCTTCTCCACCTTCTACGAAGGCCTACTAACCCCTAATCCAAATTTTTGTTTTGTAGCCATCGTGGACAATCACCTTGGGAAAATCCAACCATCTTGAAGTGTTGGGTTGAGCCTTGGGTAATCTGCACCTTCCCTAAACCCTATTTCACCATCATACATCTTTCTAGCACTTCATTTCACCTTCCCTACCTTCCTATGGCCTTCAACTATCCACCTATAGAAAATCAGGACATCTTGTTGTGGTTATTGTAGCAGCGTGTTTAAACATGTTTTGATTAGAAATGATAGTCTGAGCATAGGGTAGGTCCTCCACTTGACTTCCATGTCTATCAGTGCCTTTTTATAACATCTCTTCCATGCATTTCTCCTGTGCAAAGATCAGATTGTTTAACTTAGCATTTACATTTCTAAATAAAAAATCAAAAGACTCTTTTTTGGCCATTTCAACATGAGATAGCTAGTGCATGCATACACTAGTCATAGAGTGATAGGATAACTTCCCATGTCCACTTAGTCCAAATAACCAGATGATAGAATGAAAGGTTAGATTAGTTCTTTTATGCAAGTAACATTTGTCATTTCTCCGCTAGATTATTTCATGACATGTCTAGAAAAACATAGCTCACTTTATAGTGACAATATTAATATATATTTTATTTTATTTTATTAATATTTTTTTTAAATTAAATTGAAAAAAGAAAAAGACATATTTACATTTGATATAGGATATTGGAAAACAAAATGAGCTTTTGCCCAATATTCAATAAAATTTCTAGCAAGATTTTGATTTCTTCTTGTTTAAAATACATTTTTGAATGCATAAATCTATTCAATGTCCTAAAAGACTTGTGAGACACTCGATCTTTGCAAATTAAACACCTTCAACAAATGATTTTTAAAAGTATGTACCAAACTTCAAAGAAAATTGACTAGAAAAAATGATTGGAGATGGTCAATCTTTGCAAATTAGACAACCTAAACATATGATTTTTAAAATTTGTATCCGATTTTGAAAAAAATTAAATAGAAAAAATACTTGGAAAAATACCATTTTGTTTATTAGTTAAACTAGTGATAGAAGTAATTTTTTTTGTATAAACTAAATCCTACTATCCACTTATTGATTAATAATAATTAAATTAAATTATAGAAATTTTATTTTGAAAAAAACCATACTTTACACAATTAATAAAAAATACAAAATTAAATTGATAAAATTAATATAAATATTATAAGTATAAAAAAATTAAATTATAATTTGCAAATTCATTGTTAATTAAATTTATATATCTATCCTAATATATTATACCATTTTCAAATATATAGTGATACGGGAGTTAAAATGATTTCCTTAATTTGTGAAATTTATCTACGAATAATAGTGTATTTTTTTTCGTTGAATCTTATATTATCCACCCCATTAAAAAATAAAAATGAAAGAAGAGGGTACGCTATTCCTTATTAGAAGTGAAAGTGAAATAACACTTTTACAATATTATCGGCATTTAATGTTTTTGTAAATGACAAGAATTTTTTAAAATTATCAATCACATGCCATGGGTTATACAAGAGGTAACTTTTCTTCCCATTGTAATTTTGTTTCTGCTCATTGTGCTTATAATAGCGGTTTTTTTTTTTTAAATAAAAATAATATTTTAAATAGAAAAAATTATTTTTATCTCGGTATTAAATAATTTAAATTTTTATTAATTTAAGAGATAAAATAATTAAAATTAAAAATTGAAATATCTATTTTTACTTTTTAAAATAATTAATATATAATTAATAAATTTAAATATCAATATTATTGATATTTTTAACAGGAACTTCATATATAAAGTATGTTGTGGATATGCATATTAGATTATTATATGTTTAGCACTGCAGAGCAGGCGGATAATTTTCACCAGTTTAAATAATAAGGACTTGTCATAAATATTTTGTCAATATAAGACCGACCCTTATGCGCTCCATTCCCTACACTGCAACATTGTAAATAGTATTTTATGACCTGTATACTTTCTTCCCTAGCCCATAGCTTTAAATGTTGTTGCTCACAAATATCAAGAACGATATAGTAAATTAATGATTGGTTTATCATATTTTTATCTATTTTTAAATGTTGTTGTTTACAAAGATCAAGAATCGTAATGAAATGATATTTTAAAGTCTACCAAGATAAAAATAGTCTATGACACCATTAGTTACCTGTATTTTGCTTTTTGCAATTCAATATTTTTCCGATTCAACTTGATGATGTGCTGGCTCAACCTTGCAACAATCCCCTCGCTGAAAAGACAATGCCAAGAAACTAATGCTAACATGTTCTCATAACTTTCTTTGATGTTTTTGAATGTATCACATTCCAAAATGAAATGTTTTTTTGACCCGTTCTTCTCAAGATTTTTTAGGCATTTTCCACCGTCCCGTTTCACCGTCCCGTTTCACACCAAAGCTGATGTGAGTTGATCCTTAATTAAATAATAAGAACCCTTTCCCTGCACAAAATTTGTTGAAAAGATCAAATATATATTATAGGTTTGTATGCGTTTTTATAAAAAAATTCAAATACATTTAATTTAAATTTGCTAAAAAAACAATTAATTTTATTTTAAATTTATCTATTGATTATAATAATAAATAAATTTCATTCTTTTATTATTAATTTAAAAAAAAACCAAAATTAAATCTCAGCTTTTTGAAATGGCTGATAAACAAATAAATTTTATTAGTTTTACTAGAATAGCAGATTTTACTTACATTTTTAAATTTTTTAATTATATATATAATTATATAATATATATTATATCTATATATAATATTTTTATCTGAAATTATATTTTTGTATTTTTATATAAATATAATATTTTTTTTTTTTTTTAAATAATTTATTGTATCTTTGACTTTATTTATCATCATTTTATATAAAAAATCTAATTTTAACTTTTAATTCACCTTTCAAAAAAAAATATGGAAATATGATTTCTTACAAATTTTCATTAATATAAAAAAAATTCATTTTTTTTAAAGAATAAAAAAAAAAAAAACACATTTTCAAATTTACTCGAATTTGATCTATCTTTTTTATCTCAACTTAAACTTTTCCACTAAATCACGGGTTAAGGTGATTGTTGGTGAAATAATCAACTCGTTGCAAAGGTTGAATTTATAAATAATGATTACCAAGTCCGTCATATATATATTTAAGCTTTTAGCTTAATTGATTTCTAATGATTAGTCAATTTAATTATTTGTAATTTTTTTGATATAAATATTTTTATATTCTATTTAAATTCGAGTTATATTAATTTTTATATCCATAATTTTGGATTAAATTATATTAATTAATAATTTATCAAAATAATTTAAATAATAGAATGAATTTATTTTAATATTATATATATATTAAATATATATATATATAATATATATATATAACTACTACTTGCTTGGAAAGATTGATTGTGATCATCCTAACACATTATCAAGGTTTTTGGAACCACCCCCAAAATCCGTTGTGACAAATATAATCAATTGTTGAACTTTAATCAGAATTAGAAGGGTAAATTTGGCTTATTTTTATGCCATGCCATTGTGGGAGAGCTGGATATTTGCTATCCAGAAAACATTTTTCCGATAAACTCTCACATTTAGGTAAATAAAACGTGATTATTTTAATGCAAAAAGATCGTGGGTGAGTTACAAATTCCTGAACCATTCTAATATGGAAAAATAATGGAAGTTTTGTGTTGGAACTATAATCTTTCATCATATTTCAGGCATAATTTCAACGAAAACTTCTCGGTAATGCTTTATTTTAATTGATTTTTGCTGCACGATATTAAGATAAATTTGATATACATTATCTAAAATGTATAATGTTTTTCATATTTTTACTGCAATTTCCTCTAAATGCCTTAAAAAAAAGGTGCGGTTTTTTTCAAAACTTTAACTCTTGTTATTGAGATCAGCCTCATATATCTCCCAAAATATATATTTTGAATAAACTATCATACATTTAACAAATAATTTCTAATTTTTCTTTATCAAAATTTTATTTTTTTTAAAATAGAAATTTATTTGGTGATGGCATCTAAGGCTTATTTTGTAGCTCAATATGAAGGTGATTTGTGAATTTATTAGTACTCAACTTCCAGTTGACACATGTCTTTTTTACAATAAAACTAAAATATTTTCTAAACAAAATTGCAAAGTCCGTTGTAATAAATAAAATATTTTGGTATCCGTATGAAATAACATAATTTTATAACAAATTTAGAGAGATAGAAGCTAAAAATAAAATCCTATATTTTTTGTGTTAAAAATGTATAATTCTTATATTTTTTTAAAAATTATCAACATAGAACTTAAATAAATTATTTGAATATTAATGCCAATTATTAAAATCAATCTCATCTATATATATAGAAAATCTCTCTCCGTGT
>APFE031152144.1:82306-107112 GCA_000404065.3 Pinus taeda
GATTAGTGTTTGGTTTAAAAGTCATAGTAGAAGATCTAAAGGGAAGGTGACACTCAACTATTGACCACTTTTTAACTCTTAGGACAATTGCTGAGGAGTGTCGAAATAGTAAAACAAATCTCTTTTGTTGTTTTATTGACTTTAGAAAATCATTTGACACTACCCCTCGGGAGAAGTTATGCCAAAGGATCAAGGACATAATGGTTTCGGTCGAGCTAAGAGTTGTTGTAACCAGGTTACTAGAAAGTTATTACTAGGCTTAAGACCACAAAGGGTTGGTCTGAGGAGATTAAATGTAATATAATAGTTAAGCAAGGATGTCCCCTATCCCCTATATGTTTTAGCATTTACATTGATAAGGAAGAGGTATATTTAAAAGTTGTAGGATGTGATAGACCCCTAACCATTGGTATAATAATTTCTCTTCTCCTTTATGTTGACGATATTGTTCTTCTTTACAGAAATTCCTGATGATATCGATAAGAATCTTATAATGCTTCGTGATTACTATTCCAAGATGGGTATGAATGTTAATATCAACAATCCTAAAGACATGATAATTAAGTAGAAAAAGAATAATGAAGATAATTTCATTTCTGCTAACAATTATTTGCAGATGGTTTTCTCATAGAAATATTTAGGTATTGACATTCACCGTCAACTCAATTGGAACTGTAACATTGAGAAAATGATTATAAGAGGCTGTAAAGCATACAATGATCTTGAAAACAATTGTAAGTTGACTGATATTTGTGTTTGGAGTAAAAAAAGGTTCCCTTTCGAGACTCTCATTAATCTTGTTATTTTATATGTGCATGAGGTTTGGGCTTGCAGTATATCTAGAGAATTGTGGAGAAAGATTGAGATGATCCAAGACAAATTTATAACCTACAAGCTGAAGATTAAAGGAGATACTCCCTATCTTATTCTCTTGATTGAAGCTAGCCTCCTCTTCGTTAAAATCATGGCTATGTTTAGGTATCTGATGTACAAGAATAAGTAACACAACATGGATTCCAAGACGATCCCCAAAACTGCTTCCAAGTCTAGTCAAAACCCCCACCTCTAACTCAAGCAAGGCTGGCATAAGGATGTCCAGTCCTCACTCAACCATTGGGGAATAAAGGAGGAGATCATCTTGATGAATAAGGACAAAAGGCTATGGGACGATAAGGAGTTAGAGGGAAAAAGGAAGCTAAGATATTATAAGGGGGTGATCAACCCTACTCTTGCTAGCCAGAGTTATATTTTTGTCTTGACGAGTTCTAAAAAGAAAATTAACATTTCAAAAATATGAACTAATTCTAATGATCTTTGGAGTGAAATCAGATATTGGTCTATTCCCAAAACATCTTGGAATGAAATAATCTACGCCCTTTGCGATACTAAGAGATTTAAAGATAAAAAACACTTTCTCTTCGAGTGTCCGACCCTTACTCACACCCATTCTCCTTTTCAAAATATTTCCCATTACCAACCTTCATGACTTGCTAAGTCAATAAAACTACAGTGATCTGAGAATGCTTCTATCACTTCTTTTTGTCATAGAAATAAAATATTAAAGAACCTCGGTTAATCGCTTACCTTCAGAGAGTCTGATAGGCCATATTGGTCTTTGTGGACATTAACCATGATATATATATATCTCAGATTTTTCAATTTGTAAAGAGAAGAAGTAATTAAAAGTAAAAAGTTCAATTATTACTGGATAAGAACAATAAAAAAGTGATGTATGATTCATTCATAGTTTTACTATAAAGTTAATATGTTCCTTGAAAAATATTAATAATACTAAAAAAAGTCAATATAAAAATAAATCTTATGGTTAAAACATTTCACATAATCTTATTATTTGTCATTCTAGTCCCATTTTAGGTATCTTTTTTATCATTTCTTTCTAAACTCGAATTGCAAGTTTAATCTTTGTAGATTAGATAGTCTAAGAGAGAGAGAGAGAGAGAGAGAGAGAGAGAGAGAGAGATTTGTCTAGAATTAAGCACTAAGAGGGGTCAATTCTATCTTAATGAAAACTTATTTTAAAGTGGTTTCACATCAAAATATTTGATCCTCTCGACATGTCATAGATATGTGGTTAAGATAGATATATTGTCACATCCCTCGGTATACCTAGTAAAAAATACACAATATTACTTTTTGTTTTGTTACAAGTTTTACCATCATGTAGAATCCATGAATGACTTATCACATACTCCTCATATAATATTCTAATGATATAATAAAAATTATTAAGTGAAGTCACTGTAGAAATGGAATATCGAAATTGTGTAAGGAAACACTCATTATTATAACTTGTTATCATAATGTAGTTTGATGCAACTTTGTATTATTAACATCATTCAATCAATGAAGGCTTATTCCAAAAATTAATGAGTGATATAGTTTCCAACATCATGCAATGTGACAATATAACCAAGATAACCAACTAGGAAAACATACACAATGAACATCGACATTACCCTGCAAACCCAATGGGAAAAACTAATAAAAGTTTATTTTATTAAAATTTTCCTCAGAGAGATCACCCCTCACTCAATGGCAATCAAACAATTTCATACCTTGTTCATTGTTGAAATTTTACAAAAGAAATATAATCTTTCATTCAAGCATCATTAACTAAAGGCCTATACATTAGACATGTCATTATATTTGTTAAACACATTGCCTAATAGTTCCGATAGTACAATATCCTCGTGGCCTATTTGTTTACCATAGTAACATTCTTTCTCATCGCACATCACCATTGTTAGATCATAACGAGTAAACAATGAAACCAACCATTGTAAGGTCATAACGAGTAAACAATAAAACCAATTTTCTCATTCATAAAATGCACTTGACGATCTTTCACTCTGCATGTAACAATAATTATACATAATGAGTCCATTGCATGCAATAGTATTAGTTATAATTCATCATTTGATCACTACAAAATAGGTTAGTTTAGAAACTATCACCCAATTCTTTGTGAAAGTCGTGATTCTCCACTACAAACTCTATTGTTAGCAACCACTTTAATGTCATGATTACTTGTAATTACTGGAATATCAAATTGTCCAAAACAAAAAGATTATTTTTTTTCATACAAATATAATCCAAATCTCTCCATATCCTATATTCAATCTCACTACCATAGGAATATATTTTCATAATTATGGTATTGTTTTCCAATTATTCTTCTTGTTGCAAAACCATAGGTAACAATCTACTTGTTTCTTCTAATACAAAATCATTCTTGTTATTACCCATGTAACACTATCTATCGGTAATTTTTTCCTATATTTCAAATGCATCATACAAATGTATACCATTATGAAATATCATCTATTTATACATATTCCAATTGCATTAAATTATTACAAACAATTATATAAATATGTCTATTTATCCATATTTCACATGCATTAAATAAATGCATTTAATTATAAAAACAAACATATTTATTAATAATTCACCAGCATTAATTAAATACATTCATAATTCACATGAATTAAATAATTCCAAAGCCTCATTATTTATCCTTATTTCACATGCATTAAATAAAATTATGCATTCAATCATTAAATTTGGATATTTATCCACATTCATGCATGGACTATATGCATTGATAAATCCTATGACTTTATTATTCAACAACGATATGAAAAAGGACCTATTTCATCACATGCATGCATGAACCATACGTATTAATAAACCCACGATATGTAGAATTCCATTGGCTCTAACTATTAGATAACAACCATTATTACCTATATAATGTGTTGATGTTAACCAACACTATCTTAGACATAAATTGATTGAGTAGAATATAATGTAGCCATTTGTAGTATCTTTTTCAATAATATATGGAACATACAAGTACACAAATAGAACTATTAATCTAGTTTTTTCAATGTCAATGTGTAGCTTTGTATTACATCTAAATACAATCAAAATATCTAACAAGTACTCTTTTAAAATGAATGCATGAGGGTATTGCACAAACTTGATTTATTGGCTCCAAGGGTATTGCACGAACTTGATTTATTGGCTCAAACCTCAGAGGGAAATACTACCGACATAAAGTAGTGTTCAAACTATTTCTTTCTCGGGAACACCGAGTGATCCATAGATAATTTACAATAACAACTAACCAATGTCCAACCATGCATAGGAAAATGCAGGAAAGGTCTACAAATTTTTTGGAGACCAGAAAAAAGAAACATCAATGCTGTCATAGTAAGTGATTGGTTTCAAAGTTACGAGCCCATAGGTTAATAGAATCAAATAAATGCTAACATCTAATTACATTATTGTAAGATAGTTGTTGTCATCATTGTAGGGGACAATGTTTTTTCATCACAAGCGAAAGAAAATGCCTCCTTTTTCTACCCTCTTGCTCTAGCTAACAATGAACTTAGAGAGATGTCGGATGAGTCTATTAGCGAGAATAGAAAAACTTACCCCATGAGAGTTGAATGACTTGGATTCATTACAGACCATTCCACAATCAATTCTTGATTCCAAATGTTTCAAAGTACATCAAAAAAATATAAATCCAATACTATTTTCATATTATTCAAATTATAAATGCCAAATGTTTCAAAATTAGATGGAAGTTCTAGGGATATTAAATACCCTCCCGCCCCTACCCCTTTAAAAGTAACATTGTGCTATGTGTCCATTTCTTCTACTATTCATCAACGTTATATTTTTGTCCAATATTTATCCTCCAAATAAAACTTATTATATCGTTTATTAATTTCTTTTATCTCTCCACAACTTCTTTTTGGATCTCTTCACTTTGACATCTATCTCCAATAATGTTTTTTGTAAAATTGAAAACCAAGGGATCCTTCACTTACAAAATGAAGGATTTATTTCTTATTTAACTAATAAAATAAATAAATAAAATTATTGTTAACAATACATATTTAAAGTTATGAAAATATTCAACTTTTACTTCGACTCCTTTAGTCTCTATTCAAATTTGTAGAAAACATAAAAAAAAATCTTCATAAAAATTGGTTGCTACATGCCAATACTCTTGGAAACTATGGCCACTCCATGCAATATTTTAATTATAGGTGGTTTATTAGCTGAGGAAAACACTCTAAGAGTGGTTTATCAGCCCAACAACCAACACCTTTGGTAGTCTATCAATCTCTAGCTAATATGTAGTGGCATGTTGGCCAAAGAATCTAATTAGTATACCTTAATTGTAATCACATTATATTTAATCAAAGTGTTTTCAATTATAAATCATTTAACAAAGAACATTTTCAAGTACTCAAAGAGCATATAGATCTCTAGTCATAGAAATGATCAAAGTAGTCACAACTGAAAAAACGCCATATTGTCTTAGCCCTTGTTAAATACATCCATAAGTATGGTATCATGAATTTTTGGAAATACAATAGTGGCCAGCCTTGAACTATAGCTCTAGTAGTTCCTCCCTAAGTGCTAGGCTCCTTTCCTACTAGGAAACTAATAAAAAATATTTCACTAATTTACACCTCCTCAACCCAAGAAAGGTCCTAATAGTTTAGATACAGATCCAGTCTTTGTCACCCACTTTCTCCTTTTAATTCAGACTGCCTATATTTGTCATAGTCTTTTTCATACATCTTCCACCCATGCAATTCATCTCCAGTCATGTCGGTTCTTGATGGACAAATCAACCATATAGGCCCATCCTTCTTATAAAAATGGAGGGGTTTTGTTTTCCTATCCCTTCTTGGAAAATGACCAATTTTAACTATTTCCTGTCAGTTAGTAGTCTAACCTCTCATGTTATGGATCCTCTTATATTCCCACAATAATAATAAGAAAAAAAAATTCATTTTACAAACAAAATAAATATTTACATTCCCATAAATAATATTTAATCTTCATTTTTTGAAATTTCATCTACATGTTATTGTAAAAGTCATTTAAAACACATTTACCACTTTTCCTTAACATTTCTTATTAATACACACGCTACTTATTAAAATAAAACATTGACTATAAAAATAAAAGTTACAATTCAATTTCTACTGTCATCAAATTTTTCCTTGAAGGGTTTTTCAATTATCAACTCATGATTTCTACTAGCTCATGATCCCTTGAAAAGTTTCAAGTTTTACTACCTGAGCATTGTTGCAGTTTTTACCTTCAATCAGGGATCCCTCGAAATCCAACAATTCTTAAGAATCATGACTAACATTTCATATGTCGTGATTGGTATTCATTCAAGTTTTCCCATATAATAATCAAGCATGCATTTTAGGAAATCATCGTTATATCTTTTATGCACAAACCTTGTACATCATGTTTCCATAATGGTAAACATTATACCTTCACATTTTCAATCACAAATGACATTGTACCATTTTACTTTTCACTGGTTCTTAGGTTCCACGTTACTGGAACCTTAACTAGACTTGTCATTACTTATTACACTAAGTAGAGTTCAAAGGAATATTTTAACAAAATTGATATCCTTATAGCTTTGATGATTGAAAATTCTTATGATGACAATAGTGTTATGAAAATTCCTTATGAATTGACGTAATCATGCTATTGCTTGTCATTTCATACTAGAATGCAGGATGGTTGTCCCTTGTTTGTGGTGCATAGAGTTAAGATTAAGAGAATTACTATGATAGTATTGACATTTTATGTTTGTAAGTGCCTATGATGATTCTACTTTGAGTTCTCTTATTTTTTATAATATGCAGAGATATGATTTGTAGATTGCAGGAAAGGCCTTCACTCACTAAGAAAAGTGTAGTGTGCTAGTGTAAGTATTGAGTCATTAGGGTTTGACACAAATTCTGATATTCATTGATGTACTTGTTCTAGACTAGATTGGTTAAAGTGATGATGATGGCTTGGTGTATGGTGAGCAAAAGTAATAAGGTTCACTCATGTCATGTATGAACAAATGCCACAATTTGATTAGGGTTTAGCATTGGCTAAGTGAGAAGAGATTACATGGACAAATGTTGTTGATAGAAGTTTGGATTATGAGATTGGTTTGATGGATTATTGAGTAAATTTATTTGTCATATATTTATTGCAGAGGAAACTTATTGGTTGATAGGTATGCAGAGGTCAAATGTGTATTCATTTATTATGAGTGAGAAGAATGGTATATGTGGGTTAAGTTTGAAAATTGGATGAAATGTGGTTTGCATGATTTTGGTTGAGTTAGGTGGATCCAGTGTGAAAGATTTTGAAATGTGGTCCACAAAGACGTCTTAGGGTTGGACCCTTCAGTGGGGGAGTGGTATATTCCTTTCGGTGTGTTATCACTTTAACTAAGTTTCTTAAAATATTTTAGAAAATGCTGACAATCTTAGTGTCACCATTTTATTTGTAATAAAAATGGAAACTGTTGTCAGTGAGATTATTACCTTATTCATGATTTCACAATTTTTATTTAGAACAATGCACTGACAATGGGGTTATCACCATTTATCAGCTACATAAAAAATGACTAACAAGAATAGGCTGACAATGGGCTTATCAATGTTTTTCTCTAAAAATGGCCAGTTAAAAGCTCTGTTTTTCCTGTACAACATAGTAATTTTGGGAACTGTTTCGAGACAAATGAAAAATAATTTTACAAAAATGAAAGAGGTTTTTCTACACAGTGGACCCATTTAGAAAAACCTCTTTTGGTTTTCTAACAGATATTATGGTTTGAAATATTCAAAGGGATATTTGAAAGATTGTTTTTCATAATTTTATAATCATGTTTTAGTAATTGTTTTCCAAATCATATCTCAGATTAAAAAAAATAAATTTACAAAACTGAAATAGTTTTTTTCCACAACAAACCAATTTAGAAAAACATATCTCTGGTTTCTAACAAATATCACGATTTTGTATTTTTGAAGGGATCACTGGACCCTATTTTTTAGTATTTCGTGAGGAAAAAGTCATGGACAATTGTTGACTTGGATGCCATCTCACCAAATTCGACTTGTTGATCCTTATCTACAATCATGGCTCTATAAATAGGATGATCTAGATGCATATAGGATTAGGAAGTTTTCTATATGCATGTATTTGATAAAGTACATTATTATTTTTATATTTTGTAATTAAGTTTGAGACCATAATCTTGTCATTAGTTTATGTATGTTCTATAAAATAGTTTCTAAATAATGAAGGGTTGGAATTTCAATAAAAAATATATTTCCATTTTGGTATATTTGAGCAGTATTGAATATATTTGCAGTTTTTAATGAGAAATTTGTATGAAACTCATGTGTTGTAGTTGCCTGTTAGTTTTCCTCTTTGTAATACAAGTTTTCTTCCATGTCTGAAAAAGTTAGTTTCTATGATTGGATTTCATTTATGCTCCTTTCTTGTATTATCAACCATTAGTATTATTTTTGTAGTCAATTTTAAATAGTGTCTCACTTCATTTTTCTTCTTCCAATTTCTCAAACAGTCAAAGGATTTGCCGCTATCATGCTTTTTATAGCTTGGTCATAAGATCCGTACCCTCACTTGTTTAGAACTAGAGTCCATGCCCAATGGTGTGTTTTGTAAACAACCCAACCAATTTTATCCCATAAAATAATTTTGGCTACCAAACTCAATTGTAGAAAACCTTCTACTATTGTGACCATAGATAAGTTGATTTTTATAGAGAGATCCCTCTATGGGTTGAAGGGCCATCTTCCAACCTCAAAGAGGTTTTGAGGTTACCTTAGGGATTTTCCCGTAGCCATCGTTTTTCCTAAGTGACAACATTTTGGTGTTATTGCCAAGGAACGAAAGACATATATTTTCCCCAACCAATTTGATTGTTGAAGATCATATCTCTGAGGGAAAACATATATTTGTATATTAGTTTGGTTGCAAGATGTTTTCTCTTGCGACTCCTTTTTCAAGAATCCAAAGTTAGAAGATTCCATGGTGATTCCATTGTCAGAAGGATTCATAGCTCACATGGTTTAATGGTTATTTCACTAAGCCAATGAAGAAGTCAAATGCTACTACTATTTTTTCAAGGTATGCACATTTAGATTTTATAGTTATTCATGGTTTTCCTAATCATCTATCAAAGATAAATAGTTTCTGAGAAATTGACCAAAATTTAGTGGTGATGATTTGAGACTGACTTTGAAACATATTGAAAATTTTCATGACTTTATTGATATTCTTAAAGTGAAGTGTGAAGATGTAGATATGAGGTTACTTTATGATTGATTCAAGGAGAAGTGCAAAAATTGGATTGAATGTTTGTCTATGAAGTCCATAACATCTATAACAAGATTTTGGGTTATCTTCTTGGAAATATGGATGGAGAAAAATAATTTGTAGTAGATTAGGTTTCCATTCAAGGTTTTAGATAATGGAGTGATGGGTATACTAATGGTGAAGTGGATAAAAATATTTCTGCATTTTTGTCCTCTTATTTAAGCTCATGCAAATGTAGCTTAGAAGAAAAGATTCATTTTCTGAGAAGAGTATTCCAAGGAAATTCAGATCAAGCTTGTAATCTTAGAGGATGAAAAAAATTCCATATCAAGACCAACCTTTTGGAATTTATTCTCAACAAAAACGAAAATACATATTGTTTCCCTCTGTTATTGAGAGTGGGGATTTTATTTATTTATTTTATATTATGAATTTGAAATAGAAAACATATTTGAGAAATTCAACCATGATTATCCAATCATTCAATACCTTGAGGGTCATCACATAGATTATTTTTATGATCTCGTAGTTGACTACATGGAGGGTTTTTTCAATTTGAATTTTCAGCCATTTTTTGTTGTGGATACAAATTATATCATGAGTTTCATTCACCACTATACTCTCCAGTTTTGATTTTGTTGAAGCATAGTAAAAAAGTAATCGTATTTGAGCAGCTGATTGATTGGTGACATTGGAATTTTTGTATTATTTGATTGAGAATTTATTTCATTAGTTTAGGATAGGTTGGTGTGCCAATAAGCTCAACACTCTCAGCATGTTTTGTACCAAATTTCAATTTCAATTTCTAGTTTGCAGTGTGCAACAATGTGGTACGGTTTACAAGTTGCAAGTTTACTTGTTGGGAGTCACCCAATGGATCAAGCATGTGGTCTATGGGGTTCTTGCTGCCATAAATGATTGACAACATCTCTGTGGAGCCATTTTTTATCATATTAACTATGTTTTTTAAAAAAATTCAAAAAATGCTCAAAATCTCAGTCTTAACATTTTATTTGTAATAAACAGGGAAATTGTTGTTAGTGAGATTATCATCTTATTGATGGTTTCATAGTTTTTCTTCAGAAAAATGCACTGGAAATGGGTTTATCAGCATTTTTCAACTGCAGAAAAATGATAAACATGATTACACTGACAATGAGCTTATCAACATTTTTCTATAAAAATTGCCAGTTACAAACTCTATTTTTCCTATATAGCACAGTAACTTCGAGAAAAATGAAAAATAATTTTACGAAACAGAAATAGGTTTTTGTCCAAAATATATCCGTTTAGAAAAACCTCTCTCGATTTTCTAACATATATTATGGTTTGAAATATTCAAAGGGATATTTGAA
Organism: Pinus taeda; assembly: GCA_000404065.3. Classification (NCBI taxonomy): domain Eukaryota; kingdom Viridiplantae; phylum Streptophyta; class Pinopsida; order Pinales; family Pinaceae; genus Pinus; species Pinus taeda. Next base: position 92,860 of record APFE031152144.1, read on the forward strand.
AGGTTGTTTTTAAGAATTTTACAATCTTGTTTCAGTTATTGTTTTCAAAATCATATCCTGGATAAATCAAAATGAATTTGACAAAACCAAAATATTTTTTTTCTCTAAAAAAAACCCATTTAGAATAACCTCTCTCACTTTTCTAACAGTTATCACGAATTTTTATTTTCGAAGGGATCACTCGACCCTATTTTACAGGATTTCATGAAGAAAACGCTCATGGATAGTTGTTGACTTGGCTGCCACCTCACCAAATTGGACTTGTTGATCCTTATCTCTAGCCATGACTGCAACAATAGCATGATATTTAGATGCAGATAGGATTAAGAATTTTTCTATATGCATGTATTTGATAAAGTACGTTATTATTTTTAGATTTTGTAATTAAGTTTGAGACTTAATCCCGTGATTAGTTTATGTAAGTTCTATAAAAAAAATTCTAAATAATGAATAAGGGTTGGAATTTTATCAAAAAACTTATTTGCATTCTTGTATATTTGAGTAGCCCTTAATATATTTGTAGTTTTTAGTGAGAAATTTGTTTGAAACTCATGTGTTGTAATTCCCTGTCAGTTTTCCTCTTTGTAATATAAGATTTCTTCCATGTTTGAAATGTTAGTTTCTAACTTTGAATTTCATTTATGCTCCTTTCTTGTATTATCAGCCGTTAGTATTTGTTTTTTCAGTCAACTGTAAACTTTGTCTCACTTCATTTTTCTTCTTCCAATTTCTCAAATAATTAAAGGATTTGGTGCTATCATGCTTTTTATAGATTACTAATTAGATTTTTAACCTCACTTGTTTAGAGGTAGACTCCATGCCCAATGGTGTGTTTTGTAAACAACCCAACCAATTTTATCCCATAAAATAAATCTGGCCATGAAACTCAATTGCAGAGAACATTCTAATATAGTAACCATAGAGTAGTTTATTTTTACGGAGAGATCCCTCTCCACGGTGAAAGGCCAACTTTCAACCTAAAAGAGGTTCTAAGGTTACCTTAGGGTTTTTCCTGTAGCCATGGTTTTCCCTAAGTGATAACATTTGGCATCATTTTCGGGGAATGAAAAGAATATTTTTCCCCAACCAATTTTATTGTTGAAGATCAGATCTCCAAGGGAAAACAAAGATTTGTATATCAGTTTGGCTACAAGATGTTTTCTCTAGCGACTCCATTTTCAAGAATCCAGAGTTAGAAGATTCCATGGGGACTCCATTGTCAGAAGGATTGATAGCTCATATGGTGTAATGGAAATTTCACTAAGCCAATGAAAAATTCAAATGCTTCTACTATTGTTTCAAGGTATGCACGTCTACATTTTACAATTATTTGTCGTTTTCCTAATCATCTACCCAGAGATTAATATTTTCTGAGAAATGGACAAAAATTTAGTGGTGATGATTTGAGATTGAATTTGAAACATATTGCGAAATTTCGTGAATTTACTGATATTCTTAAAGTGAAGTGTGAAGATGTATAAATTTTGTTATTTTATGATTCATTCAAGGGGAAGTGAAAAAATTGGATTGAATGTTTTTCTGTGAAGTCCATAACATCCATAACAAGCTTTTCGGTTAACTTCTTGGAAACATGGATGGAGAAAAAAGAATTTGTAGTAGATCATGTTTCCGTTCAAGGTTTTAGAGAATGGAATGATGGGTATACTGATTGCGAAGTGAATAAAAAAAATTCTCCATTTTTGTCCTCTTATTTAAACTCATGCAAATGTAGTTCAGAAGAGAAGATTCATTTCCTCGAAGAATATTCCAAGAAAATTTAGATAGAGCTTGTAATCTTAGAGGATCAACAATTTTTTCTGTATCAAGATCATTCTTTTGGAATTTATTCTCAATAAAAATGAAAAGACATATTGCTTCCCTTTGTTATTGTGAGTGGGGAATTTTCTATTTTAGATTATCAATTTGAAATAGAAAATATATCTGAAAAATTCAGTAATGATTATCCAGTCATTCAATACCTTGTGGGCCATCAGATAGATACTTTTTATTATCCCATAGTTGACTACATGGAGGTTTTTTTCAGTTTGAATTTTCAACCATTTTTTGTTGTGGATACAAATTACATCATGAGTTGCCTTTGCCACTATATTGTCCACTTTTGATTTTGCTGAAGCATAGAAAAAAGCCATGGTATTTGAGCAGCTACTTGATTAGTTGCATTGGAATTTTTCTATTAGTTGTTTTAGTAGTTATTTCAGTAATTTAGGATAGGTTGTTGTGCCAATAACCTCAACACTCTGAGCATGTTTTGTAGAAACTTTCGATTTCAGTTTTTAGTTTGCAGTGTGCAACAATGTGGTACGATTTACAAGTTGCAGGGTTACTGGTTGGGATTCACCCAATGGATCAGGCCTCTATTCTATGGGGTTATCGCTGCCATATATGATTGAGAACATTCCCATGGAGACAAATGTTATCACATTAACTATGTTTTTTTTTTTTTAATTTCAGAAAATGCTAACAGTCTTAGTGTCAACATTTTATTTATAATAAACAAGGAAATCGTTCTCAATGATATTATCATATTATTGATGGTTTCTTAGTTATTTAGAATAATGCGTTGAAAATGGGATTATCAACATTTATCAGCTGCAAAAAAAATTATTCACAGAAATATGCTGACAACGGGCTTATCAACATTTTTTTGTAAAAATGGCGAGTTAAAAACTCTATTTTTCTGGTATAGCACATTCCTTTTGGGAACACTTTCGAGACAAATGAAAAACAATTTTATGAAATAGAAATATGTTTTTTTCCACAACGAATGCATTTAGAAAAACCTCTCTCGTTTTTCTAAGAGGGGTTATGGTATGAAATATTAGAAGGGATGTTTGAAAGGTTGTTTCTGAGATTTTTACAATCCTATTTTAATAATTATTTTCAAAATCATATCCTTGATAAATAAGAACTAATATTACAAAAAAAATTAGGGTTTTGTCCAAAACAAACCCATTTAGAAAACATCTCTTAGTTTTGTAACAACTATCATAGTTTTGTATTTTCTATGCGATCCCTAGCCCCTATTTTTGGGATTTCATGAGGAAAAATTGCATGGACAATTGTTGACTTGGATGTCACCTCACCAAATTTGACTTAATGATTCTTATCTCCAGCCATGACTCCAACAACAACATGATCTTTATATGTAGATAGGATTAGGAATTTTTCAATATGCATGTATTTGATAAAGTATGTTATTATTTTTAGATTTTGTAATTAATTTTGAGACTATAATCCTGTGATTATTTTATGTAAGTTCTATAAAACAGTTTATGAAGAATGAAGAATGGTTGGGATTTTATCAAAGAACATATTTTCATTCTGGTATATTTGAGTAGTCTTGAATATATTTGTAGTTTTGAATGAGAAATTTGTATGAAATTCATGTGTTGTAGTTCCGTGTCAGTTTTCCACTTTGTAATACAATCTTTCTTCCATGTCTAAAGATGTGAGTTTTTAAGATTGGATTTCATTTATGCTCCTTTCTTGTATTACCAACCATTAGTATTAATTTTTCAGTCATTTATAAACTCAGCCTCACCTCATTTTTCTTCTTCCAAATTCTTAAGCAGTCAAAGGATTTGTTGCTATCTTGTTTTTAATAGCGTACCTATTAGATTCGTAACCTCACTTGTTTCGAAATGGTCTCCATGCTGAAAGGTTTGTTTTTTAAAAAACCAAACCAATTTTATCCCATAAACTAAATCTCACTACCGAACTCAATAGCATAAAACCTTCTACTACAGTGACCATAGAGTAGTTGAGTTTTAAAGAGAGATCCCTCTTGGGGTTGAAGGGTCAGTTTTCAACCTAAAAGAGGTTCCGAGGTTACCATAGGTTTTCTTCTGGAGCTAGGGTTTTCCCTAGGTGATAACATGGTGGTGGCCTTTAAACGTGATGAGGGATTAGTAATTTCCTTCCAGTGGTATCTTGAGAAACAAGAGGAAATTGTAGGCTACAACAAGTAGGAGCATGCACATTTATAAGAGTCTACGCCAATGTAAGATGTAATGAAATATTTTCTTTACAATAATAAGAATACAAAGAAAACAAAAACGATTGTTTTTCCTAGTTGGATTTTCCACATAATACCTGATGCCATATGTGTTGATATATTGATGATGTGTTGCATTCTTATGATTCACATTCCTTATGATTAAATAATGCTCATGGTTCATTTCTCTTTCTCATATCCACTGCATAATTTGTTGTGAATTAAATGATGGTTCAATTAACATTGCAACAAAAAAGTAAAATATCTAATTGCATGAAATATTGATTCACTCCCTACTCTTAGTATTTCTAAAACTCTTCTACCAGGAATCCAAGGAACAAGTCTCCACCAAAGTTGTTAAGGTAATCTAAAGAGAACCATATCCACCATCCAGTCTTATAGGCAACCTAGATACTACTATCCTCACCTAAGATTTATTCTTCCACCTCCCAATGCTCAACCAAAGGATGGATCTACTTCCCTCATTTTGTTAGCAGGACCAAGTTTTCTTCTCCCATTCACGTGCTGATGTGTTATCTTATGTTCTTTGTTTTCACTATGATAGAATATTTCATTCTCAATGTGGTCCCTTGCTTCATTTCTTGTAGTGCATGGGGTGTCATCTTGTGAGAATGCTCATCTCTCCTTCCATGGAGTGAGATCAACATCCTGATTACATAGTTATAATCAATTTTTGTTGTGTGGGTAGACATTGTTGTTGACCCTTCCTTCTTCCATATAGTGGTTCTATCTTGAGTGGTGGTGAGAATATTTTTTGTCAGCACTTCCTGTTGGTTTACTTCTCTATCCCCCAACTACCAATGCGTCCTATTCTCTATTTAATTTTTTCCTTTCTTCCTTGTAGATTTATCTAAGCAGGTTATGGTTTTTATGTTCTTTCTTTGTGCTCCATTAATTTGTAAAACCAATCCATTTAAGGCACAACCGCTAGTTTTAAATGGATGCCATGAAATAATTCAAGCTTCCTTCAAATCCCAAGCAAAATCCTTCCTCAAACTATAGAATCCATGTCCCAATGCTCAATCCTTTTTAATTATAATTAATATATGAAACATTTACAATGAAGGGGAAATAGCCTGGGGCTACCACACATTTGAATTTGAGGAATCCAGAGGAGGGGAGGAGGGGGAGGAGGGGGAAAATGGATTCCAAAACCTTTGGATAGATTCTACAAATACATGTGAGTGTGAACTAAATATACATCAATTTAAGCAATTTGAGATTCCACCCTCTCCCTAGCATCTTCTTTCTCTCGGAGATGTATGGCTAGTAGGTTCTTGATAGCCTAGTGGCCATTACTGATGTTCTCAAGCTCCTGTACCTCCATGGTAGTGAAAAATTACTGAATGTGCATTGGAAAATACTTTTTAAATTGGTCTTCTCCTTGAGCATGCTAGGGAGAGAGATTTTAGTGCCCATGTCCTCTACAACCTCTCTTGGCTCAACGCCTTTCATGGACCATGTTGATAAGACCTAAAAAATATTTTCTCCTAACCTTAAGCCCCTGAAAATTCTCTGCCTTTCGAGACAAACATTGTCTAGCTACCCACAAAGTGGGAAAATTAAGGGAATAAATGTTATGCAAAGTGCGAAAGGTAGGATTGTTGCTCCTAATTGGTGTTAAATGTTTTACCCTTGATAAATCACCCATATTCTGTCTAGAATGAACAAAACCATCAATGTGATTAGAGAATAGTCGCTAGACAACCATTCTTATTAATGAACCAAATAGCATTGGCATGATAAATATGCCTCTCCTCATTGAATGTGATAACACCCGAACCTAAGAAAATTTGTTGGAAAAAATAAATAATACATACAATCAGTTTTTAGAGGTTCTTGGGTTGAAAATTTGAGAATTCTTATGATAGTAAAAAAATGATTGATGTCAAATTACACTCTAGGAACCAAAAGAAATATAAAAATTTCATAACTAGTTCAGAAAACTAATCCAACGGAAAACAAAATAATTAAGTGATTTAAAGATTAGAAAAACCCTCTAACTTATATAAAAATATAATAAAATTATTTTACAAATATAAATCCCTAAATAATAATAACAAAGACATAACAAAAACATGAAATACTAACACATTAGAAACCATAGGGTTTCTTGACTTTTATAACACATAAACCTAATTAATGGTATTACACTTATCACCCACGTAACAAACCATTGTCATATTTAGTAATATATGTATAATTTCCTTTAGATTTTATTGTTAACTCATGGTAAAATTTCATAACAGAGGTTGAGGTTGTATGAAAACCCTATTGTTATGAGACATCATGGGCCAAAGCATATGGTAGTTGTCAAATCAAGTAATTTATCAACTAACTTAATTTGGATTAAGTAGTAACCTTCTTAAATAACATTGATGAAATCATGTGGGAAAAAACCATCTAATCATATAACAAATTTCACTTGAATTTAAATATATGTAAGCATCGCGATCAAAGGAGCTTAAGGATTTATTATTAGAAAGATAGTTAGCATCACAGAAAGGGAATCATGCTTGAATATTACGGCTCAGGTATAAAATATCTTTTTAAAATAATGTCTATAAATGAATTATCTAGCTATATAAGTTAAATATTAGATAAGTGGTTTCCTGCACATTATTTTTTAAGATGGCTTTCCTTATAAATTACTGCTAAAATGTCTATCAATCAGTCTCACGATCCCACCTTTTTAAAGCATGAAATTAGGGGTTAATTCCCCTTCCTAGAAGCATGTGATGATTAATATATATGTGTGACTATAAATAATAACAATCATAAATAATGAATAATTAACTAATAATTAGCATTGAAGAGTAATGTTTCCAAGGACATGATCATTCGTGAATGGATACCTACCTAGGTATATAATTGGGATCCTTAGTTGTAATCAAATCATCTCATATCTTCTTGCACGTATTGTTGATTTTCTATCTACAATTATTGTTAATGATCATAAGACATTGAAGTACTTGTTGCAAGCATAGAACATACTATAAAAATTACATGGTATGAGAGCATTGGTGGAGAAAGGCCTCAAGGAAGTGTTAAATTTTTGGTGTTGTTACGATATTTATGTATAACATATTTAATTTTTGCTCCTACCTAAATAATGTAAATAATTCCATAAATTACGGTGGGAATTAATTCCTGGTAAATATGTCTAATCACTGAAATATAAGGAATGCAATGAATTCCATGAATTATGGTGGGCAGTAGCTACTTGTAAATATGTCTAATTATTGAAATATAAATTATGTATCTACTAAGAGTAATTTTTATTTGAAAACTCTTCAAGACTATATATGTCAATATGGAATCAAGCATAGTTGAAAGTCTATGATTCAAGCATATGTATTTTGAATTCATTTTTCTCAAATAAGATTGGTTAAGACCATGTTTCATAAACCTTATGTGGAATTGGCAATAAAGAGGTGACAAGATTGAAGAGATTTCAACTTGACATATCACTTGGTTTCTTGCTTGATAAAGGTTTCCATGCATACCATATATTCAATGTGAGAACTAAGTTTAAAGATTGATGGCTTCTCGAATCATTGGAATGAGACCTATGCATCATTAATACAATATTGTTTTAGGTATTCTTAGATAATATCTTATCATCATAAGATGATATTTTTGAGAAGTCTAAAGAGTTGCATAATAATATTATATATACCAAAGGTTTGTGTCAAATACTTGAAAAATAAAAATACATTGGAGAACTATGACAATGATCTACAAATTGTATGTAGTTATAAAGAAATCATTTAATAACACTATAGGTATAGTTGTTGATGTGTAGCATATTAAACATCATGGTATATGGGAGGGGAAACTGATGTGATGTAAGAAGAAATTATTAGAATATGCAAAGTCTGTAATTCCATATAATACCATGATATGTCTTGAAATGAAAAGATAAGTTTAGATCTCTTAGAGGATCATCATGAAAGTCAAGCTCGATCATCCCTCTCGTACTATTTTGGTGATTTATGTGCTTTGTTGAATGTAGTTCAAAATCTTATAATAACTAAATTTGGAATCAAATAATGGAACATATCAAAACCTTCTTAATCTGAGTTAGTTGTATAGCTAGGATCACCGTCACGATATCATGTTAACACAACTAAGAATATTTTTATGTTATACTATTGTGGTTATAATATGTCATAGTATCTAAATAGTGTAAGGACTAATTCTTGTAATCCTCTCTATTGAAATATCAGAAGTATAAGCATACTATGTAACTAGTGTTGTTATCTAAACCTTTGTATGACTAGATTCTCTAATATGGAAAAGAAGAATGTGATTGTTGCAAGGGCAAAGGATGTTTGGATTACTAGAGTATGAAAAGTTTGTATACCTCCTTATACTAAAATCTTATAGTAATTAACACGCTGAGAAGTTTCGAGTATGGCCTGGATAATCAACTCGATCGCTATGTTACCATTAGCTAATGAACTAAGATAGTGTATACAATGTGTTTTGTATTGAATGGAACAACAAGTACACCAGAGAGATGATTTGGTTCAAATTTTCATTGAGAAGGATGTATCTAAAGTATCACTCCCTGATTGATGAAGAAACTTTATATGGAAGATAAGATCCTTGCATGAACTACTAATGTTTATACTTAAGAAGGAAATACTGTGAAACTACCTTCAGGTCTTGAAGAAGATTACTATGACTCAGGATTACAAATTGAAAAATGTTTTAGCTCATCAGTATTAGAAGAAGTTGTTTGTTGAAACCTCCCGATAGTTGTATCAAAGGACCCTATGGAAGTGAAATGTTGGAAGCATGGCATTCTTACTGGTAATTCTTCAGATTATTGGATCCCATGATGAGCAGGTTGTTAGGTGGATCCTTTGTATTACATCATGCACCTTAAACTAGAGAGATTTTGGTTGTATGAAATAAAATTATGCATAATAGGCATTGGGGGACCTTCATGAATTATACAAGCTTAGGCTTGTGGTATCCATGAGTGAGAGGGAGTAAGGTTAGTTAAATATTTTCTTTAACATGATTTTTTATTTTGTATCCTCGATGTATAAGAAACATAGGATTGCTAAGATAATTGTTTTTAGAATGGCTAGTTGTAATATAATTTGTTTTGAAGAAGCTATTTAGTGATTTATATGCCATCATCTATATGTTGTTGGGAGGAGAAATGAGGCTCCCATGGAAGGATGCTCAGGTTTCTGATATCCTCACAAATCCTTTGGGAAGGAAAAATTCTTAGTCTTCAGAAAGAAGAATTCCATATATGGAGGGATCTTGATTAGGCTAACCTTGAGCTTTGGGAGATCTTGGGGGCCTAAGGTACTTCTTGGAGTTGTATGAGCACAGGTCAAGTAGTTCACCTTTCCATGTGGGCCTAGCATGTGAACGTAGTGTGAGTGGTTGATCTTCCCATGTGGAGAACACACCCAAGTATTTGAACATAGGGTGAGTGGTTCACCTTATCCTATGGAGTATTCTATATGTGAAGAGGGTGAGTTGTTCACCTTCTCGTATGGAGTACATAACCTAGTATGTGAACATACAGTGAGTGTTTTACCGTCCCCTATGGAGTGTACATACCCTAGTATGTGAACATATGGTGATTGGTTCACCTTCCCCTATGGATTATGATATATGAGAATAGGGTGAGTGTGTTACCTTCCTCTGTGGATACCCTAGCACACATCCTGCCCTTGCAATCTAGAACTCTTAGGAAGTACCTCTCTTCTAGCCACTAAGTTGGGAAAAGTGGTTAGGGTTAATTAGTACTACTGACAAATGTGTCTGGTACTATATTTTCTATCACTATGATGCATGATGTTCAAATTATTTATCACTAAAGGATCAAGCCTAGTAGGGGTTCCCTCGTTGGACATGAGTACTTGCATCTGCGATTTTAGCGAGGATGGCAAGGTCTTGTGACCCACCCTCTTTCAATCCTTTTCTTACTAGACTATGCTTTTAATATTTAGCAAAGATGAGACAAGTTGCATATATGGAAACATGATGGACACAGTGCCATAACAATGGATGGATTTTGATAGGTGGAATTCCTCCCTAGTTGAGAGGGAGTGTTAAAGAATGCAACTAGGGGCTAATTCCACTTCCGAGAAGCCTGTTATATATATCTATATATATATATATATATATATATATATTATATATATATATAATATATATATATATATATATATATATATATATATAGAATGAATAATTAACTAATAATAGTGTTGAAGAGTCATATCTCCAAGGACATCATCATTTGTGAATAGATACCTATCTAGGTATATAATTAGGATCCTTAGTTGTGATCAAATCATCTCATATCTTTTTCTACGTATTGTTGATGTTCTATCTACAATTATGGTCAATGATGATAAGACATTGAAGTAGTTGTTGCAAGCATATAACATACTATAAAAATGAACACACTTTCAGAGAGATGTATGTAAAGCGCTCGAGTTTTAATTTTGACAATATTCTAATCTCTTGTTTATTTTTATTTTTTTCTCATATAATAATTTACTCTTTAAAGATTTCTTTTTACGGTCATGTCCAATGAATTTAAAATGATGGCTATACAACAATTTCCCATTTGTAGTTACAAGATAAGGCATTCGAGTTATTATTTGTCTCCAACTAGGATTGAATTTGAAAGATGATTTGTATCTCAATTGAAAGGGTAAATATGGTTGAATTTGAAAAATGTTTTATATCTCTTGATGGTTTATATTTTATATTGGAGATTTCCTATTATATATAATATTATATATATATATATATATATTATATATAATATATATATATATAGATATATATATATAATATAGAGATTGTTTTTAACAGTTTAAAATGTTCAACAATATTTTACTTTTGTTTCTTTATTTTTGTTTATGACAAGCGCACGGTTAAAAATTGAAAGTTCCAAATCATCAACATAATTTTTTAGAAAAATATTCAATCTATAATTTAGTTTAAAATGTTATTATTTGTTTAATTTTAAAACAATAAATTTTGTTATATATAAATTTTGTCGTACAACCACATTAGATCTCAGTTTTATAATCTTTGTCACAACACTGACTTTCCTATCCTTTTATGATGTCAAAATTATAGTGAGCTCGGGAGGCTTCTCTCTAAGTTTTTTGGGCATAGGAATAAAATCTTAAATCAAACTAAATAATTTGTTTCTTTAGGTCCGATAGACCAAACTTTGGTCTCAGTAGACGTTAACCATCATCATCATATATATATATATATATATTAAATAATCTAAATTCTCTTTTAAAAAATATATGCATATTACAAATCGATTTTTTTGTAATTAAAAAAATAGATCAAATTAGATTGACAATTTCATATATATTTTTTTCAAAAATATAAATAAACTGAATATGTTTTGAATATTTAATAAGTCTTTTCTATTTATTGGGAAAACAATAAATAAAATAATGATATTATTTTATTTTGTTCGTACTGCTCTAGAACTCAAATAGTATAGGTAATTATTTTTTAATGGTTAAATAAATTAATTTATATTTAAAGTAAATATAACATTAATTAATATTAAGTCTTTTTATTTAAAAAAAAAATCATAATTATTATTATAGTAAATTTAAAACTCATAATTATTATTATAGTAGTTAAAATTCAAATGAGTAAATTTTTGATATTTATTTTTATAATTGAAAAAAACTAATGAAATTATTATCCACATTTGATATTCATAAAAAATTTACAAAATGTTTAGTAGAGATCCCATTCCATATAAATATGGTCTTTCTCAAAACTATGCTGGTTGAAAAAACATTAAGCATTATTATTAATGATTTGTAAGTGAGAAGTTACATTTCTCTAAATATTGGAAATATCACACATAATTTATTTTTAAAAAGTTCATACGTCATTATAACTATATACAAAAGACTACCTCTCAAATAAGTCTATTTATAGAAATATAAATTAAATCTATACCTTTTATGGAAATCCAACTCATATATATGTAATTAAGTTATTGATGCAGGAGCATCCAGCTCTGAGGAGACTTAAAAGGCTGACAGTCTCACGAAGAATTCAGAAACAAATGATCGTTCGTTTTAACTGGACAAGTGTTGGGCTTGTCGGTCATTTGATTTTACTTTTACTTTAGTTTTTATTTATTTTATCTGTTACAGTTGTTTAGGAGACTGATTACAGGACGATTAACTAAATTAGTTCTTTACAGTTATAGCAGTTAGAATTAGTTTCATAACTGGCAAAATAGTTACTTTCTGTTAAAGTAGTTTTACCAAGAATAGTTGAAAACATTTTCATTTAAAAAGAGGAGGGACATCATTGTACGGGTTCTCTCTCCCCCGAAAAAGAAATAAAGAAAAACATTAATCTTTGTTTATCAGAAAAACAACATTCATTTGATTTTCCATTCATTACTGTAAAATCGAATCACAATATTATTCTCTGCCATCAGAATTACGAACATAGAGTATTCTTTTATTATAGAGCTTGCCATCGTGTGTGAAAAATGTGTTAACAGCAACGACACAATAGAAGAAGTAAACGGACAAGGCGAACCAAGTACAGGCAGAAGACCGAAGTCGACTTGAGTCATAAAACGAGAACGAGAAACAGCGAAGGGTCCCAGAAGTAACCCACAGACAAGAGTTTACATTCAGTAACGAAAACAATCTACAGGTATTTTTAAGAACTCGACGAAACCTCATAAAATTGAATATATGGAACGATAGTTACAGACCAGAGCACAGACACATTGTAAGTTCTTTTTGCACATACAGTATCAGCAAATATTTAAAAGCAGAGATATATAATTCCATATATTATTGTTAACAAATAGATAAGTGCCGAGCGACACATTCGCTGTAGGAAAAGAGTCCATTAAATATATTGATCGGATTATATAAGATACAGACAAAGGTTCACTGTTGAACCAATAATACCCAGTGGCATACACAGCAGAGCCATTTCAAATCACAACCGACCAAACAGGAAGCCGAGGGTTCGTAGGACCGAACACGAAGCAACAGAAGGAGGGCTCGAAAATTGTCATAGAACCCTCCCTTAAAATCGACAGAATACTCAAACGTATCTAACAAACTTCCAAGACCAAAAATGAAGGGTTTATAACAGAGCTGTCCGAGAAGACTATAACGGAGAGCTAGTACCCGAAAAGGGTTCCTAAATAACAGAACACGAAAGCAAGGAAATCTTAGCCGAGAGGGATACCACCTCCACAAGACCGGACTTGACCATTACAGAACCTATCAGACTTATAATATTAATAGTCAAATGCATATCTATAGAACGGAACAGAGCTACCCGTGACCGAAGCAGCTAGTCACCAACAGGGCCGCAGAGCAACCTCAACCATAGAGCGATACAGGTGGATACCTGTCATCAAAAGCCGACCAAACAATGTTAGAACCGAAAACACATTCGTAAGCCGGAAAAAATAAGTAAACGACAAAGCAAGGGTTTTGATTAAAGGTTACCTGAGAGTAAGAGAGGATTTCAAAACAACCAGAGAACAACCATAACCTGCTGACAGTGGCAAAAAGGGGTTAGGAACAAAACCAGAAAAACCCAGAATGTCCAACATGAAAAGTAGACTTACCGTGTGACCAGGAGGAGCGTGGAAGGATGGTGCGAGCCTGCCATTGAGAAAACAAACCAGTCAAATTAATTTGAGGAGCATAGCCAACGAGAACTCGAAATCGAAAAAAATCACGACATATACCAACAATTCCATATAAATACCATTAAAAACAGGAAGAAAAACGTTGCAGGTCCCGAAGGCGTTCATCCACAGTCTCAAAACACTACTAAACCACAGTAGTTTCGTCACTATACATCAAGAACAGAACCTGAGGGTTTTCACAGGCGCGGACAGAACTCTCCAGGCACAAAGGAATGAGAAAAATGGCAAAGTGAAGCGCGGCAACAAGAACAAAAGTTGGAGTAACTGGCAAGCGTGGGTCAGCAACCGGAGGAGCCGGGACAAACCCTAAACCCTGCTCTCGAGGCGTCGTACCTTTGACATTAATTTAACATTAAAAGTCATACCAGACACGGGGTAAAACAGGACAGGTGCAAGCATACGGCGGGAGCCGTCATAAGTGGTATCAGAGCAGGTTTCTTTTGAATTAGAAACAATGGAACAGGCAGAAGGTGAAGGTGAGGTAAGAGGAAGA